>JAHREE010149165.1:183141-219955 GCA_033628505.1 Tringa tobata | reverse complement strand
GTGCTACCCCGGCCCGGGCCCCGCGGGCGGCGGAGCGGAGCGGGCCGGGGCGGGGGATCTGCGGGGCTGGGCCCGCCTGGCAGCCAGGAGACGGGCGGCGGGGGCGGGTCCCGGTAGGGGGGGGGAGGGGAAGGGTCGCCGGTCGCCCGGCCCGTGGCGGGCACCGAGGGCCGCAGCCGTGCACGGGGTGCGGGCGCTGCTCCCGCCACGGGCGCTGCGGCTGGGTGCTCCCGGGAGTCTGGGGTGCGGGAGCCACTGGCGTGCGGGAGATACTCCAGAGTAAGGACGTGGGTTCTCCCGGGAAGGGCAGGAGTGCGGGATCTGGGCTGGAAATTACACGTTTTAACCAGTTCTTTGCCGGCTGCTCTGGCTCTGGGAGCCCGAGTGCCTCAGCGCAGGGAGGAGGTGCAGCCCCGTGTCCTGGCTGTCCCCGGCGCCCGCCCCAGGACTCGGGGCACGGACCCCGCGGGGCTGCCCCGGCTCGGGGCTTTGCCGAATTCGGTGAATTGTATCTTCAAAAAGTTACGGTCCTCAGCGCCCGCTTCCGCCTCGGCCTTTTTCTCTGATCTTTCACGTGCCAGAAGAAGGGCAGCAGCAGCAGCGTGGTTTGTGGCTGGCCTTCGTCCCCAGGCGCTCGTCTCCGCTGCGCGGGTGACCCGCCACTTCCTCTCTCCCCGGCTTTTATGGCGGCGAGGTGCATTTTTGAAGTTTGTCACCAAAAGCAAAGTTCATCGGCGTTTGGTGCTGGAGCAGGCTGGACGCCGTTCAAGAGTGGGGAGGGCAGTGCTGGAAGCTTCCCCCCGCGCCAGGGTTTAAAGCGGGCGTCAGGCCCGCAGTGCCAGCCACCGGGTTAAAAAGTTACGCCGTGTAATCCCTGCCTCTCGGGGCACAAGCCGATTGCCGAAGGAGGCAGGGAGGTGGAAAAATCCTCCCCGTGTGTTTCAGCACCGCAGGATTGCTCAGGCACCTGGTGGGTCTGGGGAGGAGGGGGAGGAAGGCTCCTGTCCCGTCTGGCAGCCCGGGGCTGAGGCCGTGCCTCTGGCACATGGCTCCCAGGCAGAGGTGGGGGCAGCCTGTCCGCCTTGGCACTGGCCTGACAGGCTCTGGTTGCCAGGCCTCTCCTTCTGCCAGGGAAGAGCCTCTGCTGTGGCGTGCCCGCTGCTGCCCGTGCGGCTCGTGGAGCACCCGTCCGGGACACCCCGCTTTGTCCGAAGGTGACTGTCGGTGCTGCTGGGTGGGGGGCAGGCTGCAGGGGGCTGCTCGCTCTGCTGTGCCAGGCGTCGAGGGTTGGGGGTTGTTTCCTCTGCCTCTGGAAGGTGAGGGGGCTGGTGACTGCTGCTCTGCCTCCACGCTTGGCAAAACTGATGGGGCTGCTCTATCCTTCTGAGTGCAGAGACGCACAAAAATGTGATCGTTTAGGATTCCTATAATGATTTCTGATGGGGGCAGTTATGGGTTAAGTTACCTTTCTTACTGACTAGCACAAGATCAAGCAAGAGCCATTGTGTGCAGCTTTTCTTGGATTATTTCTGTTCCCATAGTTGTCACTGCCTTAGAACAAGTTTGCCTCACGTGCAAGGTTAGCAGTGCTTCTAGCTACCATAAATGCTTTTCAACCTTGTCTTGCCTGGATATTTGCTTTTCCTAGCAAAAACAGGTCCCTCTGTCCCCGCACTTCCAAGCCACCTATATCTTCAGCCACGTCTTCTGTTAAAAAAGCGGAGAATGCAGGTGTTAATGGAAAACTGCTGTGGAGGCAAGTGTAGCTGTGCCTTGGTAACAAGGTCAGAAGACTGATTCCTAATCTGGGGATCTGCTATCGCTGTCTGTCGCCCGACCTTGGAGGTTTGCCGTGTTTTGGAAAGGGCTGAATTGCTGGCAGTCGGGGGTTTTTTTAATATGCAGTCGTAACAGGCTTCGGGGGGAGCGTCAGAGGAATATTGTGCAAGAGAAATCTGATAACCACTACAAGGTTAAGAAGAGGAAAGGAGTGTGATAACGCAGCATCTGTGCGGCAAGACGGGGTATGGGAACCCCAGGGGATCGTGTCCGGAGCGGTTCTGCCGGTGGGATAACAGTCGAGCTCCCGCTGGAAGCTCGCTGCGCTGCCTGAGCAGCCTTCCTCGTGGGCTTCCCAGCTAAAAAGGGGAAGTAAGTAGGTCAGGAACACGCACCTAGATAAATCCACCCGCAGAACTGCCTCGTGCAGAGTGAAACAGCGTTCTGTTGCAGAGTCCTGTGTTTGCCTTCGTCCTCGGTAAATGACTACACTTGGCAGCGCACCCCTCTCCTGGCACCGCTTCCCAGCGCTCGCTTCGCTTCCTTGCCTCGTGCTCTATTGGTTGTACTAGAAAGTTGTTATTTCTAGAAGCTTTAAAGGTCTGAAGTTCATGCATGTTTTTTTGTTTGCACTTGAGGAGTAAAACCAGTCCATGGGTCAGCGCTTGGACGGAGCATGAAGGATGAAAACCAAAGCATGGCTACTCCCAGGGTGGCGGTGGCTTTTTGGAAGCAGGTCAGGTTTTTGCCAGTAGTCACAAGGCTGTCTCAGGGTTAGCGTTTGGCTCTCACCTCCTGCTAGTGTGTGGGTGATGTCCTGGAGCTCACGCGTGCTCGTTTGGTAGTTGAGCTTTCTGTTGCGTTCCACCTTTTTAATGTGAGTGAGTCTGGGAGGAGTGGTTATCTGCCATTGTCCTGACAATTCAGCAGAGATGTGCATACACAGGTGACAAACCTTCCCTCTTTGGGTGGGAAAACAGGTCTACGCTTCCAGCAGTAAGCTCTTTTCTCAAGCTGGAGAAATACCCGCTGTGGTGCTCAGCAGCCGCTTGACCGGCCCCGAGGGGAAGAGTCCCGAGAAGCAGCCGCTAAGGTGAGGTTCCCTCCAGCACAGTGACGCCAGAGTAACGGCGTGGGGTTTTAAAAATCATTTCCTTAGTTCACCCTTCTCTTTCTCTTTAAAGAGAAAAGCGCTACTGCAACCCTTTGAGGAAGCTGCAGGCTCAGAGGAGTTTTATGAAGTCACTGCCCAACAACGTAACGCTGCGGGATGGTGACTCTTGCCCCGAGCTCCTGCGGGTGGGATGAGCCTGGCAACAGCCCTCCTGCACAGGATCCCTGCTGGATGAGACTGGGAATGGGGAGGGGGATAGTGCCCCTTAGCCCCGTGTTCAGCTGGTCCCACTGCACACAAAGCCTAACGGGATGGTTCCGTCTCGGGCTCCCGCTGTCTCAGTAGCTTTCTGAAACTTGTAGTGTGTGCCAGAATAAAACACACGTAGCCAGAGAATTATCGACTGATTCTTGGTATCTGTCTGAAATGTGACTCCTTCACCCAGCTCCCTTCTCTTGAAATTTGAGAAACATGCTCTTCCTGACACAGTTGATGTTTTTGTTGGTGCTGATCTTTGCACTTTGCCTTAGGTCCTAGTCTTTGCTCCTGATTTCTGCGATGTTTGAGTTGTGCGCTGTTGTAGCAGGGTCACCCAGGCAGCTGGGTTCAGGACTAAGTTTCCAAAGCTTTGGCCAGATAGAAAGTTTACAAACGGGTTTAAATGTAGTTCCCAGGTGTGGAGAGCACAGCGTGGGTAACTCGGGGTGCCAGATGCAAAGCAGGAGGCATTTCAGTGGCTTTTAAGTGCCTGAGCCAGCAGCTGTGGGACCCCGGGATGCCCCAGGGAATGGCTGCCATGCAGAAGTCCCAGTATCAGCGCCACTACAGAAAAGCCACAAACTTTTCGGGAGGCTGGAATGTGGCTTGAGTTGTTTGGTTCTATCCAGCCAAACTTTACTGCAGAACCACAAGAGCTAGGAGTGGATAATTTCCCCACTCGCCATCCATGGACTGTTAGTGCCGCAGGAGAGGCGTCAGGAGCAGGGAGCCTGGGGGCTCCTCGAGAGCTGCCCACTGCAGCCCCCCCGTCCTCGCCATGTGAGCCAGTGCCCGGTGCTGTAAACCTGCTGAGAAATAAATGCAGTGCTTGTGCCTCTACCCACAGATGGGTTATAACCAATTTGAGTTTAATGACGGCGGCAGAGCAGCTCTAACGTTTCAGTGTGGGCCCTTATTAAAAGAAGTGCTTGTTGCCCCTAAAGTGCTGACAGGTTCTGGGAACTGTGGTTTCCGCTGGGGAGGCACCTCTCTGCCATCTCCCACCTCCCCGAGGGGGTGTCCTGCAGAAACGTTTCCACCAGGGCCATCTCTGCAGCTCATGCCTATTCATTCATTCAATTTATTTATATTCATTAAACTATTTGGGTTTTTTTAATTTATTATTCAGCTAAAAATGAATTTGCATTTGCTGTACTGACACCAGCCTGCACACGTTAAAGCTGCGCTGCTCTGAACTTTGGCTGGAGCTGAAGAAATGCTGCTCAGCTTCATGAGAGCTCCTGACCAGGTACTTCTCCAGGAGGAGATTTCACCTCTTCCCAGAGGTCTCTTGATAGGGAGGAAGAGCTGAAGCTGCCAATACATCTGAAGCCCTTCAGAAATTAACAGAAAAACATGAGTTACTGATGCTGATGTGATTTGAAAGTTGGTGCTGGCTCCTGAGGCCATGGAGAGCTTTTGGTCCATTTTCAGCTGGTTTCTGCCATTCTCCTGGTGGGTGGCTCCCTGGCACAGGGGCTCTGGGGGCTGCTCCTGGCCTTCCCAGGACCTTCCTGGGGGAAGGGGTTGCCCTTCTCTGGGTGTGCTGTGTTGGCCATGAGTGAGGGATCATGTATGCTCTGTGGCTTTGGGCTAGTTTTCAGATTTTAGTGCTGGGGACGTGGCATGTGATTTTCTTCTGCTCAGTGCAGAATTGTGTCCCTTCCCGGCGGTGAAGCCGAGCGTCCAGGGGACTTGCCAAGGAAGCCTGTGACGAAACCTGGGTGTCAGGGTTGCTGCCGAGACACGAAGGCTTTCCTGGGCAGGTCCAGGGCTGGTCGGTTTGGGCTGCAGTTCTTGCACATCTCATTGTGTGTTTGAGAGATCTTGCTCTTCACATGTCTCCCAGGACACCGTGGCCACTGAAGGCACCCAAGTGGCCGAGGAGCTGTGGTGCTGGGCTGATGCCCCGGGGGAAGGCAGGAGGAGGCCATGCCATGACCTGCTTGGCTGCAGCCTCCCCGGGCACCTGAGGCTTGCAGAAATCTCCAGCCTCATAATCCCTGCCTCAGTTGCTGGGATTTCTTAAGTTAGCACGGAGAGAGGAGTGGTGTTAGGGGGCCGTGCCTGTGGTTTTGTGGTTGGTTTGTGAGTGATATGGCAGAGCAGGGGCGAGAGGACAGAAAATCCGTCTGGGAACTACTTGCTGGTTGGCTGCCTGGCTGTTTTGTGCTCGCCTGCTTGGTATGGATGCCTGTGCCCCGGGCCCCAGCGTGCCATAGTAACTGCCCTCGCCTTGTAATTCAATGCATCTCGCTGGCTGGCAGGTTTGGCAGCGCTGGAGGGTCCCAGCGCCCGTCCCAGGCTGCACCGCTGCAGCGCTCGAGGTCGGGCTATTTATAACCACCTCAGGCCGGGGCCATCGGGCTGGCATCCCTCTGCGAGCACGGCTGAAGAACCTGTTAGATCCACGGCGGGTTTCGTTCTGCAGAGCTTCGGCCTCGGGGAGCTGCTCTGGGGCTTCGTGGGCACCATGGCAGTGTGAGCGTGGAGGGCAGGGAGGGGGCGAAGGCGCCCGGTGGGAGAACTGCTGCGAGCCCAGCGTCCCGTTCCGGCCAGGACAGCCTGTGGAGTCGGCTGCGGGTCCCCTGCCTCCCGCCAGCCTGGGGCCAAGCCGGAATCTTCTTTGGAGCGGGCGGGAGGCTGGGTGAGAAGGCGAGCAGGTCTGGGCTGCGGAGGGCGAGGGCTGCCACGTGGGAGTTTGCCTGGTGGGGACTTCAATAGATGTGTGCAAACAAATCTTTTCTAGTCGGGAGCTGTGTGAGCCAGGCCGCTTGAGATCATGGGGAACAGCCTTTTCGCAAACTGCTGCCGGCATTTCACCGATCTCATCTTCCAGCCGCGCGGCTCCGGCTCGCCCGAGGAGAGGTCACCCCTCTTACCGAAGCCTCCCGCGGGCTGTGCCGTCCGCCCGGAGACGCCAGAAGCTGCCCGCTGTGCTGGGCCCTACCCAGACATCATCCCCAGCGAGGCGGTGGCCGGGAGCCTGCAGAAGTGTCCCGAATACATCCCAGAGGCCAAGGACGAAGGAGGAACGGTGACGGTCTGTGATAAGAGCTGTTTGAGACCTGGTGCTGCTGGCCCGCTCCAGCCGGCAGAGGCATCCCGGGCGGTGGCTGTCCTTCCAGCCGACCTTGGGGACGGGCCGGCGGGGCTGGTCGGTCATGCTCAGTCGCTCGAGGCCTGCCAGGGCTGCGTGAAACCTGAGGACGGCGTCTCAGCCCATAGATCCTGCCGCCGGCAGGAGCACGTGGCGGCAGCTGACGGGGGGGATGCGGCCCCTGGAGCACGTCCCGCCAGCCGGGGCCACGGCGAGGGACCAGCAGCCTCAGTGTGTCCGGCCAGCGTGCCGAAACGGGGTACCTCTCCCTCCCTGGGGAGCCCTGGGACACCTTCCCCTGCTCTGCCAGCCAGTGCAGGGAAACCCCCGCCGGCCCAAGGGACAGTCGTGCCGCCTGTCCCCCATGGCGAGGCGTCATCAAAGGCTTGGGACGCAAGTTCTGGTTTCGTAGTGACGGGCCCTGCTGCCTGCCCCCATGGCAGGTCAGGCTGGGATCCTGGCTCCCCGGCGCAGGCACTGCCCTGGAAGCAGCAACAGAAGAAGAGGAGGAAGAAGAAGAAGCTCTCATTCCTAGGTGCTCAGCAGCATGGCATGCTGTCATGCTTTTTATGTCCCTAATGGGAATGGGTGGCTGCGTGTGCCCATGGGATGGGGCAGGAGGAAGGAGAGGGGAGGCAGGGTGGTGTTTGAACTTACCAGCAGAAGGAAAAGGAGGAAGATGGTGAGATATCCCACCCGGGATGTGTACCACAGAGGGACCTGTCTGGGCCTTGACCGTGTTAGCAAAACAAACACCGGGGGGGGGTTGCTTATTTTTTTCTTAATTCATAATAATCCTTCTTTTTTTTGTGACTGCAGACAGGGTCCTTGTAAAGAAGGGGTGTGGGTCTGGCAAGCCCAGCTTGCAGCAGTACCAGCAGGAGCACAGGGCACCGAGGGACCAGGGGGTGAGGGATTGGGGTGGCTTGTGTTTGGAGCCTGTGGCTCCCTTCAGCCCCACATGGGTGGGAGGAGATGCCCAGGATGCAGGGATGGAGCAGCTCCACAGCTGCCGCAGGTGCAGGGACGGGATGTTCCCTCTCCTTAGCACAGTGGGGACAGCGGGGGCCCAGCCTGTTGCTGCAGCGTGGGAGGGGAGCAGCCGCTCGGCCCCATCCCACATCCCTGCTCTCCTGCTTCTCCGTGAACAGCTCCGATGGGGCACCAAGTGGTAACCAATGAGCTGGAGTGGATTTTGCCTTCGCTAGAGCTTCTAGGACAGGAGAAACTCAGATTATTATTTTTCAAGTCTCAAGGTCAAATTTTGCCTTTCTATCGCTTTATTTTGGTTTTGTTCAATCCCTGTGGATTGAATTTTGGTCTCAAGTGCTGTCTCCTGGTGCAGCTGGTGGCCTGAGGGGATGTGACCCGAACTGGGTGCTTGGTTTCTGGTTTAGGGCCTGGCTTGCTCTCTGTGTCCCGTCGCGTGGCCGCGGCTGCCGGCAGGGCTGGTTGGGAGACCCTGCGGAAACCATCCCCTGCTGCTCAGAATTGGAAATACCTCTCAGGAGGGAAAGGCAGAATTCGGGCCCTCAGAGTGACACTGGAGCCAGTAATAAGAAATGCACTCCTGAACTCAGTGACGGAAAAGGCAGGAGCTTAACTTTCAGTTTTTGTGTCTCTAATAATCTCTGTTGTTACTAAATGTAGGGAAGGAAAGGTCTCCCGTACAGAGCTGTTCCTGCATCTGGAACTGTTGCTTCCCTGCTCTCCAGACCAGGCTGAACTCGCAGGAACATAATAATGCCATCTTTGTGACTTGATGGTTTAAAAAAATGACTAGTGACTGACTTCGGTGTAGAAGATTTGTGCTGGCTGGAACTGGATCTTCTGGCACAAGGAGATGTGAAGGTGTTGCCTCTACATGTCTCTTGTGTCACAAAGTGCAGAGCTGTACCAGCCCTGTCAACAGTCTGCTGATTTCTGAAACAATCAGTAGTTTGGGGATCTGGTGCCACTGAGTAGTGAGAAGGAGAAGCGTGGTCCTGGTTGGTGACTTCTTGCTGCAGCCAAGCTTTCCCAGTCTTCCTCTGCTTTGCAGCCAAAGGTGTTTGCTGTGCTCGAGACCAGTGGGTTGCTCAGCTCTCATGCACCTCCTCTTGCTATGGAGGCACCTTCTCTGCTGGATCTTGTTTAAAAAAAAAAAAAGGCATAAACCAAAATCACATTTACTCAGAGATGACAGTCTCCCTTTCAGGAATATCCTGCCAACTGTTGTGGCCCAGAAGTAGCTTCAGTGCCCACCTCGCTACTGCTGGTGAGTGGGCTGGTTGGAAGGCATCCTTGGTCAGGCCTTTGGCGTGACCGGGCACAGGGCAGGCTGTGGAGCACGGGGACAGGCCTCGCGGCTGGGAACCAGAGCAGGGAGACAGGGGCTGGCACATCCCACCGGCCGCTCCTTCCACACCTCACCCCCCAGCGAAAGCCCACCCTTCGGAAGCAGCACCTCGAGCCTGGTGTCTGTGACGCTGTCGGAAAAGGTCCTTGGTCACGGGTCGGAGGAGCCTGGGGGTGGGCAGCGCTGCTGTGGCTGTGCCTGGAGTTTTCCCTTGGCTGGTGCCACGGCAGTTGAAGACGGGCTGTTGGGTCTTCAGTCGGTGCTGCAGCCTTCCTCGTAGCCGTGTTCTGCCTCCTCTTTGTGGCTGCAGCAGCAGGAGCAAAGCCCAGTGATCCTGCCCCGAGCCTGGCTGGGTGGCCTGTCTGTGGTACTGGTAGCCCCAGGTGTAGCATTTCTGCACTCGCTTTTCTGCTCTCCCTCCTGGTCCCCACGTGTCCGGGCAGTCCGGCTGTGGGGTGTGACGAGGGGCTCTCCCCAGCCCTCTGGGCTTGGCGTGGTTTTTCTGAAACCACATCTCTTGGGGCACTCTTGTGCGGAGCTTCTCTTCCTCCTTCCCAGCACGACTGCAGCTCGCTGGGGCCACAGCCAGGCTGGCTCTGGCTGGCCCGTGGTTTCATCTGTCAAAGAAATGAGCAGCTCACATCAGGGACACACGCAAAGTGACAGGGAACATGAGGAGCAGCTGCCTGGATGCTGGAGGCAGCGGAGGCTGCTAAAGGTGGCTGGTACCTGCTGCCTTTTGGAACGGGTGTGCTTTCCTTCTGATTCTTGCTCTTTCACTGTGTCCTAATTCAACCTTGACAGTCTCCGAGGTGGGTTTGCTGTTGGCAGTCGTAGTCTGGAGCGGGAGGCTGACCCCCTGGGGACACTCCAGCAGGGCTTGTCGCTGCAGCCTCGCGTTGTGCTCCAGAGGTGTGTGTGAGGGGGGTATGGCGATTCCGTCCCGGTTCGTGTACGTGGTGAAGGCTGGGTGACACTCTGGGCTGCCGGAGCAGTTGGGGCTGACAGGCGAGAACTAGCTGTGATAGCTTTAGGTCTTCAAGCCACAGCGCCAGTCTGCATTTCAGAAATGAGGGAGGTTGAGCTGCCATCTCCCCCGGAGCGCAGCTGGGGCTGGGACCGGTGCCTTGCTGGGAGGTGAGGAGGAGGAGGAGGAGGGAGACCTGCCAGGTGGAGCTGCCTGGAGGACTGCAGCTTGGTGCTCAGCAGCCACAGGGCGTTATCCTGGCCCTGACCCCGTTGCAGCCTTTTGAGAAGGCTGTTCCCAGGGCCCAGGAGAGCCCCCAGCCCACTCCATCTGTGCTGCCTGTGAGCGGGTGCTTGGGACCACCAAGCTAGAGCCACAGCACACCAGTGGGGGTCCCACAGCCGGGCATACTGGCCAGGATGGGACACACGATGCTCAGTCCCTTCCAGCGCTCGGTGCCCTGCTCCTGGCTGGGGACAAGGGCGTCTCTTCCCTCTCATCAGCAGCTCTCTCCGTGACTCCAGCTTACCCCGGCAGCGCCTCTAACCCAAGAACGCGGTGTATCCTCTTTGGCGTGGTCCCCAGCCCGGTTTGGTGGGTGTGGGCTGCTCTACAGACCTGCAGCTTCCTAGATCTTATCGGCTCTCTGACACTACCCGCCTCATTGGAAAAGAAGACAAGCCATTGGGGGAGCAGCACAGGAGGTGCAGAGAGAGCGCTCCCCTTCCCTGTGACGCATCGCTCTAAACCAGCGCTTAAAATGTCGTCACCGTTTTCTTGAATAAAAGTGCTGAGGCCAAGCCTCGCCCTGGCACCATGGGCTCTCCGTGAAGTATTTTGGAAATGCGGAGGGTGGCCCGATGCAGGCAGGGCCGTGGGAGCTGTTTGGGGAGTAACCCGGCTCCCACGTGACGCGGGGCTCAGCAATGCAGCGTCCTCCCCTCCCCGCTCCGGCGCAGCGGCAGCGTACGGGAGGGATGGCGGAGCTGGGTAACGTGTTGGTGCAGAGGTTACAGCTGCCTCCGGGCCGCAAAGCACCACACGCCCATCCCTTTTAATTAAGAGGCTTCTTAAAGACTAAGCTGAATGTGTTGTATGCTGACCCATCCTTCCTGCTTCCCTTCCCTCCCCTCTCCGCACAGGGTTTGTGGAAGATGCAAACCCTGCAGGCGAGGGAGAACGCATTAATTATGCTGCAAGGCGAAGGGAGGGAAGGGCCTGGCACACCTATGTCTAGTAAACACCAAGTGCAGAATAAAACACTGCCTTTTAACCCCTGGTTCACTTGAGTTGGCCAGAGGACAGTGGTGTTGTCCAAACTTGTCTCTCCAGCTGCTCGGAGAGGACCATCCGTTTGCTCACACCTTGTCTAACCCCCTCTCTCCACACCCAGAGCACCCGTCTGGCGTGGCACTGATGAATGGCAGCGGTCCGCACGAGAGCCTCAAGGGCGAGAAGGATGCCAGGCAGAACGGCCATGAAGAGGCTGACCCGGGGGAAGACGGGAATGACCAGGAGGTCATCGTCATACAGGACACGGGATTTACCGTCAAGATCTGCGCGCCAGGGATAGAGCCCTTTTCCCTGCAGGTACCTCCCTTTGCTGGCTGGGGAGGGCACTGAGGAGGAGGAGGGAAGGGTTTGAGCCAGGGCACACACAGCACTGTCCTCTCAGCCACCCAGGCAGGGAGGCGGACAGGGGACTGTGCCCAGGAAGGTCCCTGTTAGCCCCCATGGCCTGGGTGGTACCTTCAGGCTGCTCACAGCTCCCTGATGTGTCTCTCCTCCAACGGGATTAAGGGGGGATGGATCAGGGAAGCATGTGGGAGCAGGAGAGAAGCTGCCTGACCAGTGGCTCCTAGAGAAAAAGAAGGAGGAGAAAAAGAGAAGAGGTGAGCAGCAGGCTGACCGGCTGAGGCTCTGCAGGGATGGGGAGGGTGTTTTGCTGTGGACTCCAGGTGTGGAGCGAGGGAAGGGGGATCAGCCGAGGTGTAGCTGCTCCTTGTCCATCGCAGAGGGGCTCAGGCATGGAGCTGGGCACAGGAGAATAGCCTTTTGCCTTCTGGGCCGTTTTGAAGGAAGGATGTGAAAACCTGATTTCTGGGTCTGACTCTCAGGGAGGGACAATCCCATGCTTGCCCAGCAGCTGTGGCATGATGCTCCTTCAGGCGGACAAGGGTTTGGTGCAGTGACAGCTCAGGGAGCACAAGCACCAGCCTGAAGATGAAGGGAACGATGCAGTCTCTGCTTCCCCTCTGCAGAAAGAGCTCTGCATGTGTCATGTGGATGGTGGCACGTGCTTTCAGATCAGGACGGGCTTTGACATGCCTTGCTGATACTCTGATTTAGTCTGATACTTCACTGAAAGCCATTTGGATGAAGTATCTCTAATTTCAGGGGGAGGAGTCTGGAGTCTAAACCGAGAGGGAAGTCTTATCTCCCCAAGACTGGCAGGCAGAGTGTGCAGTGAAATTACATCCTCTGTGGAAGTAGCTGTATCTCAGCCTGGCTTTTTTCTCCTTTAAATCCCCTTGGCTGTTAGTTTTAATGGGCTAATAATAGCAGACCCTGTTGTTCACAGCAGCTTATATGTAAATGACCCCGAGTGCTCCTCGCCTGCAAGCAGTGTCTGTGGTGCTGGAGCAGAGCAGGGGGTAGGAGAGCAGCCCTGGAGCACGAGCTGGGGTGGTCTCTTGTGTCCTCGGAGCCATGTGCTTGCCCATGATGTGCCCTGGAGGTGTGACACTGGCATGGACAGACCACACCACCCTACGGATGCTGCACCTACAGAGGTGGCAGTGCCCTCCCAGCAGGGACAGCAGTGATCTCCCTGCAGGGGAGAGCTAGAGGCTGCCTTTCAAGCTTGGGGAGGTACAAAAGGTGTTTGATTCTGCAGCAGAGGGACAAATTCTGGTAAGAACACGTGGGGACTGAGAATAACTGTCTGAGTTCTTCCCTTCTTAAGGTCTCTCCTCAAGAGATGGTGCAAGAGATCCACCAAGTTCTGATGGACCGTGAGGATACCTGCCATCGCACTTGCTTCTCCTTGCAGCTGGATGGCAACGTCCTCGATAACTTCGCTGAGCTGAAAACTATTGAAGGGCTGCAGGAGGGCTCGCTGCTGAAGGTGGTGGAAGGCAAGTTCCTTCAGACTTTGGGAGGGGAGGAGTGAGGGTTTCATAGGAAGTGGGCTTGACCACCTGGCAACGCTTTCCTGCGGTTCCTTTTGGAGAACTGTGTGCCAAAGGAGTGAGCAACTGTCTAATTACAGTTTCTTTCCTCCCTTTTTGCTCATCAGAACCGTACACAGTGCGAGAAGCCAGGATACACGTGCGTCACATTCGGGACCTTCTGAAGAGTCTTGACCCATCAGATGCTTTCAATGGTGTGGACTGTAATTCCTTGTCCTTCCTGAGCGTCTTCACTGAAGGAGACCTGGGAGGTACGGGGCAAAAAGGCTTCTCTGGTGTGGCCAGTGTTTTCATTCCCCTGACTCTTGCTTCATTCAAACACATCATAACACGTCTGTCCCACATCTTTCAGGAGTGCAGGGAAACACTGGGAGCACTTCTGCATTCCTCCTTGAGTCTACCAGAGGAGGGAATACTGCGTTTTCCAGCACTGACGTTCTCTCTCTGTCTGTTATAGACAGCGGCAAACGGAAGAAGAAAGGTACTGAAATGGAACAAATCGACTGCACCCCGCCTGAACATATCCTGCCAGGTAGCAAAGAGAGACCCCTGTGTGCCCTTCAGCCCCAGAACAGAGACTGGAAGGTAGAGTTCTCCTGCGTCATTAAAACAGCTCTCAGCACGTTCCTTGCAGCAAAGTGGTGCTCGGGGATTGGAAGCTGCACTGGAGTGGACTTTGGGGTTTGCTCTGCTTGATGCTTAGTGAGTGTGGGCACAGTGCTGCTTAGCCAAAGGAATAAAGTCCAAGAGCTTGTGTGCAAACACTGGCCACCGTGGGTGGCCACCTGCAGAGTGTAAAATGGCCACAATCAATGGGAGGGGTGGCAGGGAAGGGAGGGCAGCATTTCTCTGCAAAGTCCTGGAGACAGGATCTGCAGATCCTTACAAATTACCCTGAGCTTTCCCATACCCTCCCACTTGGATTCCGGTTTAGAAGCTGCTGTTTGAAAACCAGTACAGCAAGAAATCTGTGCCTTGTGCAGCCCAAAGGCCCAGGGTGTCTGTTCTTACCTGTGTCTTACGGTGTGAAAGGCAGCAAACTGAGGCAGAGCAGCGCACTGCAAACGGCTGGAGGAAGGGTGTGCTCTTGAGACCAGGTGTTTGGTTTTTTTGTAAGTTGTGTTTCTGTAGGCAGGTGAGGGCAGCAGGTAAAAGGAATCTGGCATGTACGTGGAATGGCTCTGTAACTCGAGGGAATGAATTCCAGCTGACAGGACTTGCTTCTGTTGTGTTCTTCCATAGCCTTTGCAGTGCCTAAAGGTATTGACAATGAGTGGCTGGAACCCTCCTCCCGGTAACCGGAAGATGCATGGGGACCTCATGTATTTGTATGTCATCACGGTGGAGGATCGGCACGTCAGTATCACCGCATCCACGCGAGGATTTTACTTGAATCAGTGAGTAACTGGAATTCCTCCTGCCCTGCCCTGCAGCAGGGAGCTTGCCATGGCCAACTGGAAAAGAACCCACCAACAAACAATTGCTATGCTGCTTTTTTTCCTTTTCTTTTCTTTTTGTGGAAAATAGCCTATTTTAATTTGCTACTTACCTGGGTTTGTAGGAGTTGCTATACTGGATTGGGCTGTTCAGTTATGCCTGGTACCATTTCTTCACAGTGGATAAATGCCTGATGCTTTAGGGAAAGTTTAAATCATCCCATAATGTCATCAGCTAATTAGAGTGTTTTGAGTTGGGAGGGAATTCCTTCCTGACCATTGCAGCTATCTCATTTTGCCCTAAAGCAAGAACACAGCCTGCCAGAACTTCCAGAGCTGGGCACACATTTCACTAGGGTGGGTTTTGTTGTTGTTTTTTTTTTAATATTTCCTAAGAGAGACTGTTCAAGTGCCCGCCCTGAGCCCCTGCCCGTCAGAGTGGCTCTTGACGGAGGTGCAGGGTCCATCCAGCCCAGCAGCCTCTAACAGAGATCTGTTGAGTTGGGGGTGGACAAGAGAGAACTTCAGAGCAACAAACCCTGTTCTACCTGAGCAGCCACCAGCTCAGAAACATCTCTGGGTGGCCTTGATCCCACAGTCCAGATAATTGCCCAGGCAACCATAACCACAGGTTTGCAATACAGTTATAGTTCACAGAAGGAGAATGAAGCTGCCTGAAGAGAAGGGGAGCTTAAAATATAGTAGATAAAATTCAAGCACTTTTCCACCTTCTGTCTCATTACAAAGCAGAAGTGCTCTGTGTTAAACTGGCTCATGGAAGAAATAATTTGTAGTCCTCTGTTTTCCCTCAGATCTGTAAAAATAAGTGTTAAAAGCAATGAGTCCGAGAGTACACATCCCAGAGACCAAGTGGCACAATGAGCATGAAACAAGTGGCCTTTTTGAGTTTGGCAAAAAGTGAGCTGGAGAGGGAACCTGTCAGTGTGTTCCTGGCTTCCAGCCGGGAGAGGGGGCATCTCGGGGGGCACTGACTGGTTGGTGTAGCCGGTGCCATTGCCGCTGGGTTCTCTGCTGAGCAAAGGCCTTCCGGTGTGTTTGGAAAGCTCTGTGAAATCACTTCTGCCCGGCTATAAAAATATAAGCCTTTCTTGAAGCTGGTGGTAGCTGAGGAAGGTCTAAATTCAATGTGCTGTGGAATCCATTGTGGCCCAGGTGCGGGTTAGGAGCTGTATCATGTGGAGAGAGTGGAGAGGGCCCACCTGCCCATGTGCCACCTGGTCTCCATTTTCAAGCAAAGCCAGCAGGTCTTCCATGCAGAGTGTGTATGGAAAGCTCTCATTCATGTACCACGACCCTAGGGTATGGGAAGTCTCAGCTATGACAACGGCTTGTGACTTTATTTCTTTTTTCTCTTGCAGGTCTACTGCATACAACTTCAATCCCAAACCTGCAAACCCCAGTTTTCTCAGTCATTCCTTGGTGGAACTACTTAACCAGATCAGCCCTACCTTCAAAAAAAACTTTTCTGCTCTGCAGAAGAAACGGTAGCAGCATTTTTTCCTCTCTAGTTGCCTTGAGTGGTCTGTGGTGAAGCTGCTTGGCGAGGCCCGGCTGGTTCTGTGGGAGCTGGGTGCTGCTCTGACACAGCGGGGAGCACGGGGTGTCCCTTGGCTCTAGCTCCCCAGTGACTCTTGCAGATTTCTTTAGATTCTGCCTAAAGCAAAGGGTGGGGGGATGAGGGCTTTCCGTTACCATGGGAGTATCAGTTGTGGGGCTTACCTGGAATTCAGCACGCTCTGTCCCTGCTGAGAAACCCAGCAGTGGGGCAGTTTGTGCAGTGGGAGAGAAAGCCCAGAGATGGGCTGCAGTGTCTACACATGGGAAACTGCCGAGATGTGGGTCCTCTCGCTGAGGCTGCATGTTGGCTACGTGCCTCCTGGGAGACCTGGTGGCCTCCTAGCTAGCCAGGTGGCAAAGAGCTCACGTGGAGCCTGGCCACATGCTGCAGCAGCGCTGGGCCAGATCAGGAGGTACTTCCCTGAATCCAAAACAGAGAATGGAGCATAAAATATCAGGGAAAGTAACACGAGGGCTTTGTGTAGGCTTACAGTGGAGAGAGAATAATTATTTTAAACATGTCCGTGCATGTTCAGTTTCTCTAATGTCCTCTAGCTCCTCTAATAATAATAAAAAACCCCAAACAATAATGTATTGTTTCATTCTCCTGTCCTTGCTGCAGGGACCATTTATTCTGCTCCAGGACAGTGGGTCCTGTGCAAAAGCCTGTCATTCTTCAGAGTCCACTTAATGAACTGCCTCGGCTCAGCAGGGTGCAAATTGACAGGCACATTGTGTGGCTTTCAGGAGCTCTGCTTCTGCTCTCATTAAGAAGATGAAAGTGACACTAGACAAGGGCTGGAAATTAGCAGTGGCCTCCAGCCACCACTGTGACTATCTGGCCATTTAAAAATGATTATACTGTCGTGCTGCTTGGGCCAGAAGTAAATACAGATGAGACTCCAGCACCTGCTGGGAGCAGACAGATTACACAGGAGGCCGTTGGGCGAAGCCTGGTTTTTCACTTCATTAGTGGATGGTGCTGTGGGGGTTTTATAGCGCAACCCAGATGGGCTGGTGTGAAAGCTGAGGGCCAGAGGTGGGCATCTGGGGGTGGGCATCCTCCCCCTCCAAATGCAGAGGGTGGTGGGGATCTCCAGTGATAGAACTGGGGAAAGAGGGATGGGGAGAGCCCAGGTAACTCTGCAGCCTTCTGCTGAGAGATGCTGCCTGAGCCGATCGGCCCCCACGGGATATAGCACTCGGTAAGTGAAAGCCCACTGTGCTGCTCCTGGGGCCTGCTCTTGTTCTGCTCTGTGTCAGAAGCTGGTGTTGCAGCAGAGGGAAAATTCTCTTAGAGTAGAAAGAAATCATCTGATTGTTTTCACTCCCAAAACAGGGTTCAGAGACACCCCTTTGAAAGGATAGCCACTCCTTTCCAAGTGTACAGCTGGACGGCCCCGCAAGCAGAGCATGCCATGGACTGTGTCCGGGCAGAAGACGCTTACACTTCGAGACTGGGCTACGAGGAGCACATACCTGGACAGGTACCGCTCTTGCTTTGCCACCAGCTCCACTGGGAGCCAGCTAATTTTAACAAGTAGACCTTTGGTATTTGTGCAAGGGTTTTGCCCAGCGAGGGACAGCTTGCGGGAGCCTTGTTCTTGGCAGTGCCCTTGAGTACAGGAGCTGTGCTGCTCCGGCTGTGACCCCCTGAGCACGTAAAGCTCTGGGAGGAGCAACTTCTGCTGGGGTGTGTGTAAATCCCATGTCCCTGCTTCAGGCGCCACTGCCCAGAAGGCAGAGCACTCCTCCACACCACTTGCACCAGGAGTGGCTCTTGGGTCTCTGAACAAACTATTCCAAATGTTTCACTTGCAGCATAGAATCTTGCTGCATAGAATCTATGCACCGGGAGTGGTGCGGGGCTGTAATGGCTGCCCGTGGGCGGCTGTGGCCACTTCGCAGTGTGCTGGCTAATGAAACCTGCACCGTGCTCCTCCAGCACTGCATAAGCTGGGCTAGTGTAAGATCTGTCCCAAACTGCTGTTGAATAAAGTCCACTCATGAAGAGTGTTCATTCCTGCTGCTAATTCCTTTCCTCTGAACTCCATGGCAGCCTGAATCCTTGCCCCTTCTCCCTTGTCACAAAATGCCTCATAAAGCAGAAACGCTGCCTTGGCAGCCCCTTCCCACACAACGCGTTGCTTCTCACGAGGCTTTGACTTTTTCAGACCAGAGACTGGAATGAGGAGCTGCAGACCACGCGGGAGCTGCCACGCAAGAACCTGCCTGAGAGGCTGCTGAGAGAGCGAGCCATTTTCAAGGTACCTTTGGGCTGTGGAGGCAACTGCTCACACAGCCCCTTCTCTGCTGCCCGTGTCCCATCTGGACAGTTCGCCCACACTATGCTTTAGGAACTGCCAGAGGAGGATCCCTGTTTGTAAGCGGAAGGGTCTTGTTCTCTCTCACGTGTCTGCTTTCTGTTCCCAGCCCCACGGGGAAGAGTTGTGCTCCTTGACCCCATGTCTCCCTGCTGACCCTGAGGCAGCCACTTCTTAGTCCTCTGCTCTTCTGTCTGATCCAGTTCCTCCTACGAGTGGGTGGAACAGGAGGAGGGGGGACACGCTTACACCTGAGCTCCCCTCTGCAGAGAGCTAATGAGTCTGAGCTGAGATGATCCCTACTGTCCTGGCTCCTGGACCTTGTAGCTAAGCCACTAGCCAGGCTCATAAAAGTAAAAGCCAGCTGACCTGCCTGCTGGAAGGCTACTGGGAGGAGGGGAGTGAAGGAGAAATTTGCAGGGAGCTTTGAGAGGAGGTGTTGGGAGGGTGGGAGCCCTTCCTGACCCAGCTTTCCTCCACCTCCCTCCAGGTTCACAGCGACTTCACTGCAGCAGCAACAAGAGGGGCTATGGCTGTCATTGATGGCAACGTCATGGCCATCAACCCCAGTGAGGAGACCAAGATGCAGATGTTCATCTGGAACAACATTTTCTTCAGCCTGGGCTTTGACGTCCGTGACCACTACAAGGACTTTGGGGGAGATGTTGCTGCTTATGTAGCTCCTACCAATGATCTCAATGGTGTGCGGACCTATAATGCTGTGGATGTAGAAGGGCTGTACACTCTGGGGACTGTGGTGGTGGATTACAGAGGTTACAGGGTGACAGCTCAGTCTATTATTCCTGGCATCTTGGAACGGGAGCAGGAACAGAGTGTCATCTATGGGTCAATAGACTTTGGCAAGACAGTTGTTTCACACCCCAAGTACCTGGAGCTGCTGGAGAAGACCAGCAGGCCGCTGAAGATCCAGAAGCACAAAGTCCTCAACGACAAGAACGAGGAGGTGGAGCTATGCTCCTCGGTGGAGTGCAAAGGCATCATTGGCAACGACGGGCGTCACTACATCCTGGACCTGCTCCGCACTTTCCCTCCAGATCTCAACTTCCTGCCTGTGGAAGGGGAGGAGATGCCAGAGGAATGTAAGAAAATGGGGTTCCCCAAGCAGCACAGACACAAGCTTTGCTGTCTCCGGCAAGAGCTTGTTGATGCCTTTGTAGAACACAGGTGAGCTGAGCTCCTCCCTTCCTCCTGCAGCTGGTAATGGTCCACCTTGGCACCACGCTGCATTATCCCTGGGACATCAGGACAGAGTGCCCAGAAGTGGGCAGCTAAATTCCCCATTGCTTGGTTGTGCAGGTGCAATTGTA
The DNA here is from genome assembly GCA_033628505.1 of Tringa tobata. Taxonomy (NCBI): domain Eukaryota; kingdom Metazoa; phylum Chordata; class Aves; order Charadriiformes; family Scolopacidae; genus Tringa; species Tringa tobata. The sequence continues at coordinate 200,542 of JAHREE010149165.1, read as the reverse complement.
GAAACTTAATTAGCAAGAAGTGAAAAGAGTAGGGATTCTGACAGGGTTACAGGGAACCTGGGAAAGAGGTGGTTTGCATTTTAGTCTCCACATCTGGTTTTGTTGATTCCTCCCCAAACATTTAGGAGTTCCTCTTTCCGTGCAGATATCCTGGGTGCCTGATGGGGAATGGCAAACTTCTTTTTAAGACTTTCCAGATGTCTTGAATGCTACCTTTCTTTTTGCTAGAGGCTGAAAGAATTTACCCATGGGAAGTGCTGTAGGCACCTTTGTGTTGGGATGTGTTGGTGTTTGGGCTCAGTGCAAGTGGGAGCTCTGGGAGCAGAAGTGGTGTGGTGCTGGGGATGGTAATGCTGTGGAGGGCTGCGGGTGCTCTGCTACAGCAGATGGTCACAGCCTGTGCTCCACTCTCCGAGCAGAGAAGCCCTCGCCTTGCTGACAGGAGCCCTGTCTGCTGAGCAACCAGTTCTGCCCGTCCTGGTTCTGCCACGTGCCCGCAGGCCGGCTTTGCTGCTCCCTGGGAGAGCTTCCAGAGCAGCAGCCTGCAGGACCCTGCCGTAGGGTGCTGCTGCTGCTGCTCCTTGGCCAGCAGAGGCTGGTCCTCTCCTAAGGTCTCCTGGCAAATGGCTGTGGGTTTGGGTTTGATGAGCCCCAGGAGAGTCCTCCCGAGCTGTCTGCTCTGTGTGTGTGTGGAGAGCAATTTGTAACCACTGCAAGGAGATTAGTTTCCCATTGGGATGGGTAATGAAAACCCGCTTTTTTGTGCTTCTTCCCATAAACTAATGTATGCTCCTTTGATTATTATTTTTTTTTTTTTTTTGGAAAGCTTGTGGGAAGAGGGTGTGCATCTTGCCTTTCCCCAGGGAAACTGTATGGTCTATAGAGCTAACTTGGTGAGGTTTTTCCCTCGCAGAGCAGTGGCGATCCCCTTGGGTTTCCCTGCTGTGCTGAATTCCTCCTTTCCTTTGCCGCAGGTACCTGTTGTTCATGAAGCTGGCTGCGCTGCAGCTGATGCAGCAGAAAGCCAACAAGCAGGAGAGCTCCGGGGCGCTGGAAAATGGCGCCTCTCCGGAGAACGGGACTGCGGAGAGCGAGAAGGCTGAGTCAGAGGACGGTAAAATAGACGATAACGTGACTGGACTTGATCAGGTGAAAGAGCTTGCTGAGACCATTGCATCTGATGATGGAACAGGTATTTCCTCCTCAGGAGCAGCCCAGGCCGCCTGCCCTGGCTGCCGGGCTGTCGCTGGCAGGAGCTGTGCCAGCCTGGGGGTGTCGGGGTGACTGTTGTTGAACAGGACAAGCACTGGCTGCTCTGTCGATACTGTCCTGGCTCTTTGCACTGAGCTGTTCTCACACTAATGAATTAGTCACCCTGGGGGCTGGCTGGGTCGGTGGGCAAGTGTCTCTGCCTGCAGCGAGCCCAGCAGCTCTGCCCCAGGAGCGGGAGCCTGGCCAGCTCTCCGGCCTCGGGGCAACGGTGTGGGTCGGGGGGAGCTGGGGCAGGGCTGGGGGCGAGCAACGCACAGACTCCTTTGGGAATCCCGGGCTCATGTTTCTGAGTATCTGTGCTTAGGGGGTGGCAGTCGATGGGTTTTCTGGGTCATTTTATGGGCTCTTGTTCAGGCTTTGCATTTTGCAGCCATCCTCCTTCCCAAATGTCTTACAATTGATGGGTTTTATAACGGATTTCTGCAGAATGTGCCATCATTGCTGCTTTTAATAGCACAACTTTTCTCTTAATTTAATACCTAAGCTTGTCATCTTCTGAAATCCACATTCATTTGTGTTCTGTTTTTCTTCCTGCTCCAGTGGATCCCAAAAGCAGAGAAGTGATTCAAAATGCTTGCAAGGCTGTGGGCTCCATTAGCGACACGTCATTTGACATTCGGTTCAACCCAGATATTTTCTCACCAGGTACGTGTACAAAGAGCTGGTTCTAGTTCTCCCTCAGAGGACAGCTGTGTCCAGACACAGACAAAAAATTGTTTTCTGTAGCTTCAAATATTGCTGGCTTTTGGCTGGCGGGACACGGGGCAGGACTCTCCCAGAAGCACAAAGACAGAGGAAAGAGAAAGCAGAGCAATTGATTGCGATGATTACGCCACCGAACGCAGCAGCGAGCTCTCTCCCCCCGCTGGGCTCGGGGCAGGCCTGCAGATTGCTGCCAAGAATCTCCCTGCCATCCTCCAGCATCCCAGCTGCTAGACCACAGGAAAAGAAGCAGAGGGAGGGGGAAAAAATTAAATTTGATCCTAATGTAGTAGTTTACACAAAAAACAGCAGTTGTAGCTGGACAACTGATGTTGCATCCTGAGTGAAGGGCAGGGTTTGCTTTAGTAACGTTATGGTAAGCAGGTCACAGTGCCCTTTCCAACACACGCATCAGTCACAGGTGTTGTATGCAGCTTTCCGTGGCTGGAATCGGTATTTTTTATTCGGGAATACAGAAGGAGCTGCCAGGGAGTTTCTGGGGATGAATGCCAAGGCTGTGTGCAGGCGAATTGCAGGGGAATGGCTGTATCGTTGAATTTGTGTGTCAGAATAAATGTGTCAGAAGGAGCATGTGTTCTGAAACACAGCATTGTCTGAGACTGGTAAGGATTAGTGCTTTGGGCACTGATTTTGCAGCTAGAACTTAAAACCTTATTTTAATTTTGGTGTGCGAAAGCAAAAGGCGCTGAGTTTCTAGGACTTGCAGCATTTGCTGGTCCATCTGCGGCAGCGTGCCCGCTCCAGTCTCACCAGTTGACTCTTCTGTCTTTGACGTGTGCACAGCACTTTGCAATAAGTAGAACAGACCAGAGAAAGAGCAGAATTTGGGCTTTTAAAAGCTGCATTAAGAAAGAATGTGAGTGGGCAGGGGCAGCAGAGCTACTAACCCAGCACAGCAGCTGATGCCCTTCCCATTGAAGTAGAGCAGATGAGTTTTTGAAGAAGCATCTTTAATTCCAGGGAGACGATCGCTTTGACTTTTTACCTGCTCTTACTGTCCCCTTCCTGTGTATTCCTTGTTTCTTCTTTGAGCTGATGTGTTCCCTGTCTTCCTCTTTTCCTGTCCTAGGTGTTCGTTTTCCCGAGTCTAGCAAGGAGGAGGTGCAGGATCAGAAGCAGTTGCTGAAGGATGCTGCTGCGTTCCTGCTGTCGTGCCAGATCCCAGGCTTGGTAAGGAGCTGAGGACCAGCAGCAGTGTGTCCCCGCTTGCCTCCAGCCCGGCCGCTCTGAGGAAGCGCTGACAGGGGGACATGCCAGCTTCAGCACCAAGATCTGCTGGCAGCTGAGTCCTGGCCCCTCTGGTGAACAGCACGAGTGCCTCTTGTGCAAGCACAAAAAGGGGTTTTCCATTTCCCGTCTTACATCATAGCACAATTTTCCCACCTCAATTCAATGATGAATTTTGGCAGTAGTGATTAACAGCTACTGCTAAGAGTTTGGGACAATAAAGACCACATAGGTCATCCTCCCTAGCCCTGGGCATCCTGTGCAACTTACTGTGTTATCTGACCCTGATTGTGACTCAATTGGTGATTAATAATTTGGAGTGAACTGGGATATTGTAAAAACTCCCTCTGTAAGTCTTAAGCATTCTGGATGCTTACTCGTGCACCTGGCTCAGTAAGAAATGCCAGCTTTTCCCTTCTCAAGGTGCTCTCTGAGTCGGCTGCTGATGCATGTGTTACAACAGGCACTGGATCTGGGAGGGCAGAATTGATGATCTCCGCTCCAGGAGGTTCAGGAATTGCTGGTCTTATGTAGGAGGGGATTTTGTGTACTGGAAAGTTTCTTCTGAACAATGAATCCACTAGTTTCATAGTCAGCATTACCTTTAAGACCAGCTGTTTAGTCTTTAAATAAAAAAAGGAGGGGGCGTGAATCAGAAAAGGGCTTGGTGAGTGTTGTTTTACGAGACAGCTGATACACCAGTGTGCAAACCCAAAATGCTGCATAAGCGTGTGCGAGGGCCGGGGACAGCCCCGCTCCGCGTGTGGGAGAGGGACTGCTGTTACTCCGTGACGTGAGACGTGACTTTATCAGCGCTGCCACACAACTGAAAATGCAAGTGTCTTCTCTTTCCCTTATCAACTAAGGGTGCACAACGCTGTGTAGTCTTTTAATTGGAAATATTTTGAGTTGGTAGCTTTGAGGCCCCTAACGAAGGGTTAACCTGCTGGTTCCACAGGCATTAAATAAACTGTGCCAAAGGGAAAGTTGCCTGAGCCAGAGTCCCCAAGTGGCAAGGGCTTGCCCAGGCTGCTTTGAGCTCTCCACTGCTCGTGCAGCGTGGTGGTCTCTGGTATTTCCACCGAAAGAACCTTTGGGGCCACCGTGAACCCCAGGGAACAGAAATACGTGCAACCAGTGGTGGGGAACAGCAGTCCTGTGATCCTGTGCTTGTAACTGAAATGTCATCCCTGGAAACTGCCTTCTCTGTCAGGCAATGCAATTTCCCCTCTTCAATCAGATTTTTTTATTATTATTATTAACTTTTTTAAAAAATTGAATTTTTTTCCTTCGTGTTTGCTCTCTGTACCTGAAGTTTGCATATTCCCTGCAGGTCAAAGACTGCCTGGATCACACGGTGCTCCCAATGGATGGGGCCACCTTAGCAGAGGCCATGCACCAGCGGGGCATCAACATGCGTTATCTGGGCAAAGTGATCAACTTCATCACCAAGACCCCTGGCCGTGCTCAGCTGGATCACATTTTTGTAAGCATCGGGCTTAACTTCAGGCTGCCAATTAAAACCGCCTCTGGCATAATTTGCCCTGTATGGATTCCAGCTTGGCCAATTGATTTCTCTGTGTAAAAATAAACAGCTTCAAAAACAGAGGAGGGAGAAGGAGCTGTAAGTGGTGGATGGGGAGTTTTGCTCCCAAATTCCTAATTGCTTTCATAATGTTAGAGGTTTTGAGTGTCCTTTGGGATAGAGAAGTGTTTTGGGGATGCCCAACCGGAGTAGCAGGTAACACGCGGTTGGATTTTAAGCCATGCATTTTTTTAAGCTTTTAAGATCCTTCAGGGCTTTGGATCAGGAAGCGGCACCAGAGCTGAGCTGTGCCACGCGGGGAGTGGCTGTGGTCACTGTGCCACGCGGGGGTGCAGGGGGCTCCTCCCCAGCTCCGGGAGTGCTATCAAATGCAAACCAGTTCCAAGCTGCAGGGTGAGGACTGGGGAATGTCCTCTGCAGATCCTGATACAAGCCCCCTTCAAAAGGAAAGTGTTTTTCATTATTATTGCCGACTGACTCTTAATTGCTGTTCTTAATTCCTTTGAGTAGAAAATAGGAATCAGCGAATTGATCACTCGATCGGCAAAACACATCTTCAAGACGTACCTCCAGGTATGACCTGCAGTCTAACCCTTGCCTTGTGTGTTCTCTCTAATGACTTTTTCCCCACAAACAGAGCTGTTTGAGTCTCTTCTCTCATTAGGCGGTTCATAGGGGTTGCCTGGCAACGGGAAGTACAATCTCATTAGCGCTAAAATAGGTCCAGACCTGCGTGTAGGGGAAAACAAGTTCCCACTTGAAGATGGCTTTCTCAGAGAGTAATCATTCATGCTTTTCTTCCCCACATTCTCACTCATTATGCTGAAGGCTTTTAAAAGTGAAAGCACAGCTTGTAATACCTTTTCCTCTGAAACGGTATTGCTTTTGCCTTCTAAGAAGCGTTTCTAATTGCACAAACACTAGTGCATCCTTGTGCCTGTCCGTACACGGCACAGAGCACATGGGGCTTTGCTCCAGTGTCAGAATCTTCTGTACACCCTCTAGTTTCTCTGTCCCAGGTGGCAGCCCAAAGTGGAACTATATATTTGTGTGGGGGGGTATATACTTATGTCTTATACCTACATAATTCTGTCTGTGCTGGTTCCACTTGCAAATACTTGCTTTCCTCTTCCTCTCCTGGAAGATTTCCCCATTTCTGGCAGGATTTGTGTGGGACCTGGGGTCAGAGTGGTGCCCCTGTGATGGCAGGGGTCTTCCAGGGCTGATTTTGGTGTCTCTCTGCAGGGTGTGGAGCTGTCGGGTCTCTCCGCAGCCATCAGCCACTTCCTCAACTGCTTCCTAAGCTCCTTCCCAAATCCCATCGCCCATCTTCCAGCTGACGAGCTGGTCTCCAAGAAAAAGAATAAGAAAAGGAAAAACAGGAACCTTGGGAATGCTGATAACACTGCATGGGCCAGCATGACCCCTCAGGAGCTTTGGAAGAATATCTGTTCAGAAGCCAAGAACTACTTCGATTTTAGTCTTGAATGGTAAGTGGAGCAACAGCCCTCGCTTGTGCTGGGATCTCACCAAACGTCTGCAGCTCTTACTGTTCCTTAATAGGACCTGCCTTTAAATTTGTACTCTTGAGGGAGTTTTACAGGCTTATAAAGGAAAGAAATCAGGCAGAGAGCAGCAGGGAGAGGTGTAACTGAGACCTGAAATGAGACGAAACCTGTGAGGCAAAGGCAGGGAGGAAAACCAGAGCAGGAAGGGAAACCTCCATTGTGGCACCGAGGGGAGCAGAAGGCAAGAAGTGGGGGAGTGTAATCAAAAGATTTGTCTGTATAGACAGTGATTTAGGCTAAAGGGAGCTTATATTCCAAAAACCAGGACAGCTTCTCCTGTATCTGAAATGGAGATGGTGAAAAGGCTGCTGGAAGGTGCAGATAGTGAGTGTAAAACTGGAGGGACAAGCAGAGTGTCCCAAGAGGAAAGCCATGAGTGCCTGCCTGAATGGGAGCTCCTTCCTTCACCTCGGGGACAGCTTGCTCCTTACCAGGAGCTGAAGGCATTCAGGCTCTCACCTCAGCTCTGCAGTAAGCTTTGAAGAGAACACACACAGGATCTCAGTAAAAAGTACTGTTGGGTATCTCTGTGAGCTTTAACAGGCCATTAGCAGCCACAGTAATGCCAGTCACTGGTTGCAGTGAGCACCTGCCTGCACAGGGACCCCACGCCGGGGGGATCTCCTCGGGCAGACACTTACCCGGAGCTGAAGCCTGTGTCTGCTTTTTGCAGTGAGAATGCTGACCAAGCAGCTGAAGTGTATAATCTACAGAAAATCACCTTGCTTCGTGAAATCTCCCTCAAAACTGGAGTCCAGGTAAGATCTACGTCTCCCCTCCCTTCCCCATGGTGTCCTGTCCTGAGAACCAGAAAGAGTGAGCGCAGGAGGGGGCAGCCCCTGAGGGTCTTTGGACTTAACGTTGGATAGGGGTTCCAGCCCTGGGGAAGGAGATTTCTAATCCCCTTCCCTTTAAGGGTAAACTTGCTGTGCATCTCCCCTGGGAGATTACCCAGCCTGAATGAAGAACCTGGGGCTTTCCTTCCCCACAGCGCTGACGTCTCGCTCCTCTGTGGGGTGCGGGAGTTTGGCTGGATGGGGTTGCCCTGCCAGGGGCTTCAGACCTGGCATGACTGTGCCTTGGCACAGCCACACGGGACTTTCCAAAGCTCTGTCCCGAGGTGGTGGCACTGGGGATGTTTGACTTTGAATCCACGTGCAGAATTCAAGTCTCACTTTCCCCTTTTCTTGCCAAGTACCTGTGAGGGTGGTAACCATGACTCTCTTTGGCTCCTCTAGATCCTGCTGAAAGAGTACAACTTTGACAACAGGCACAAGCCCACCTTCACGGAAGAGGATATTCTCAACATCTTCCCTGTAGTGAAGCACGTCAACCCCAAAGCCTCCGATGCTTTCCACTTCTTCCAGAGCGGGCAAGCAAAGGTTCAGCAAGGTATGGACCCCTCTGCCTCTGGGGGCGACTGCTGATAAAAGGGAGAGCAGGGCCCACTGCCCACCACACTCCCACCCACACCCTTCTGGTGGAGAATCGTGGTCTCCAAGACCATCTGAAACACCCCGCTGCTGTAAAGTTCCCCACCAGGATGGAACCAGAGCAGCGATTCCCTTCTGGGTTTTTCATCCTTACATGAGGCAGTGGCCTGTGGCTGCGTATCCCACTGTCCTTGCTTCGTGGGCAGCGTGTTCCTGCAGCAGTGTGAGGGGTTATTTAATGTATATAAATATGTGAATATAACTTTTTTTTCAGGTTTCTTGAAGGAGGGTTGTGAGCTCATCAACGAAGCCTTAAACTTGTTCAACAATGTGTATGGTGCTATGCATGTTGAAATCTGTGCCTGCCTGAGGCTGCTGGCGCGTCTCAACTATATCATGGGGGATTATTCAGAGGTGAGCAGGGGCTGTTCTGTCCTCTCACTCCTTCCCCGTGCTTCCTTGCTCAACTGCACAGCACCATCTGACTTGCTCTTGGGTCTTCTGTTCTCTTTAGGCCTTAAGTAATCAGCAGAAAGCGGTGCTAATGAGCGAGAGGGTCCTGGGTATTGAACATCCCAACACAATTCAAGAATACGTAAGTGCAGGGTGCTGGGGGAGATCAGCACCTCCTGTGTCCGCCCAGAGTCTGTGAGCCCAAATTCCTGTCTGCACCCAGAGAACGGTCGCAGTTTTGTATCTCTCCATTTTGTAGCCCAAATACCTAAATGTTTGCATTATAAACGTCCTGCGGGGTCAGTATTTGTCCTATTTGTTGAGGATTGTGGGGTTTTTGTCTGCTGAATGTTTGTTTGTATTCATGAATTCTGCTGGCTTTAGCCCTGGGCTTATGTCACAAATGAAGAAAGAGTAAGAATCCCCCCAAAAGCACAATCAGAATATCATCTACACACAGGGCAATCCTGAAATATTCCGTGAGATCCGTAAGAGAAACTGGAATGAAAGACTTCAGCTTCCTCAGTGTCTCACGTGGTACCTCAGTGGAGCTGTAAATAACCAGCAGACCTGGACTCTTCTGGGTGGTTAATCCTTTTTGACCTTGTATTTGTGCGCAGCTGAGGAAAGGAGTAGACAGGAGAGATGGGTTTGCTCTACAGAGAGGTGAGTGAAAGCCGTTGATGCTGGGTTACTTCTTGTGTTACAGATGCACCTCGCTTTGTACTGCTTCGCCAACAGCCAGCTCTCCACAGCGCTGAACTTGCTGTACCGTGCACGCTACCTCATGCTCCTGGTGTTTGGGGAGGATCACCCGGAAATGGCACTCTTAGATGTAAGTAAACTTTTGGAGTCTTCAGGTTTCTAATCTCTAAGAAACTTCTTGGCCTTTAAAACGCCCGTAGCGCTGGCTATTTAAAATAAACATTGGGGCACTGCTTTTTCCTGCCTGGGTTGCTCCCGGTTAGTGCTGTTGGAAGAGGGGAAAAAAGGAGTTTTCTCCAGACTCTGCAGCTGGGAAGGCCACCTTCTGTGGCTGAAGTCCCACGCTGGGACACTGGAGATGTGGACGCAGGAGCCTCTAATCCTTGGGCAAGTTCCTTCATTTAGCCCGTTCTTGTTGCCCTTACATGAAATGGGGAGAGTTCCTTCTCTCCCTTCTTTGGAGCGAGCTTCCTCGGGGGAGAGCGGTCTCCTGGTGTGTTACATCTACGGAGAGACCCACTGGGGACTGGGGGCTGCTGCAGCCTCTCCAGCAGTGACACCCCACTGTGGTCTTCGTATTTCCAAAGCAATAAATGCACAGTTTGAATTTGCCTTTCTGACTGCTTGACTTCTCTCTGCAGAACAACATCGGCCTGGTGCTCCATGGGGTGATGGAGTACGACCTGTCCCTCCGGTTCCTGGAGAACGCGCTGGCCATCAGCTCCAAGTACCACGGCTCCAAGTCTCTGAAAGTTGCACTAAGGTGAGGCCGGGAGGAGTCACCCCAGTTAAAGAGAGTGAGTGCATCCACCCCACGCTCTGTGGGAGGGCTCTGACCCAGCTGTGCCCAGCTGTGCCTTGTTAAATTGGAGACTCAGACTCCCCGGGAGTGCTGGGCTGCCTGAGTCAAGGTCACGGTGCAGCGTCCAAGTTTGATCTCAAAAGACAGAGATCCCTTGTTCATAAATTGTGGGATCTGCTGTAGTGTTGGTTGCCCCAGAAATCTGTCGAGATAACCCTGATCCTTGTGGACTCTCGGCAGCAAAACCTCTGTGGCAAGTGAAGCCTGGAGAGCAAAAGGCTAATGGAATTATACAGGGAGACTGGGATGAGACATAAACACTTGTGTTTAATTGTTTCAGCCCTCGGGGAGCTATCTTTGAGAAGTGTATAATTTGCTTTTGTCATTTACCATAAAGCCTTATATTTGAATAAAACACTGAGCGGCTTCTGGGTGTTTCCAAGGGAGCTGTGAGTGGTCGGCACCTTTAGGATCTGCTCCAGACGCCCAGGGCTCCTCAGCGCCGCACGCCTTGTCCTTGAATGCAAAACTGGCTCACTCTCAGCCGAGCAGTGGCCTCTCCTAATTACTGCTACCACATTGCAACCCATCTGTTCCTCGTCAGGGCGAAAATAAATCTTATTAAGCACCCACAAGAGCCTGGTTTGTTTTCCAGCAGTTGATGGATTTGTGTTCTGCAGAAAGCATCCTGCCTTCCCTCGGCAGCACTGGGACGCTTGATGAAAGTCATCACCTCCCACAGAGTCATTCTGCCAAAACCAGGAATCTCATTTCATTCCAGAAACACTAAGGAAGGAAAGTCCAAGCCAGTCGGCTCTCCCCACTGGAGAGTGCCCGGGTCTCCTGGGTCCCAGCTCTGCCACCGCTTTGCTGGTTGTACCTATGCCAGAAGATCCTTTACTTTTGAATAATCAATTCACACCTTTGCATTCTAAGAAATGAAAGGCTTTCCTGGGTGCAGGAGGAAAAAAAGTCCCCAGTTCAGTCTTTACTTGTGCAGGTCACTTCTCAGCTTTTCAACAAAAACCCAGCCCAAATCAGAGTACTTTATTCATCCCCAAACGGGGTGGGGAGAAGTCATCACCAGGGTGCTGTGTTCAGAGTCCAGCATCTGCCTCCTTTGACGCTGGTACCAAGACTTTTAGCCTAAATGTTGTTAAGTCAAAGTCGTGCTCCCTGTGGTGCAGAAATGTTTCTTCTTCATTGAAATACCTATAAACCCTTTTTGCTCCCTCAGCCACCACTTGGTAGCCCGGGTGTACGAGAGCAAAGCAGAGTTCCGGTCAGCGCTGCAGCACGAGAAGGAAGGCTACACCATCTACAAAAACCAGGTAAGGAGCACGGGCTGCTCACTCGGGTCCTGTCGCTTTCCTGCCAGAACCGAGGGGTTCTGCTGCAGAGCAGAGCTGCAGCTTGGAGCCTGGGGGGGTTCTGAGCAGACACCGGGGAACCTTCTTTCTCGGGATGGGGCAGAATTGCTGCCCTGTACAATAATTGACCAGATTTCATTCCAAAAGTCTTTAAACAGCCCTTCTGCAAGTGTGTTCTTGCTGTCCCCTGTCTCTGGACAGACACTTCTGTCGGTGGCACAGCACCGAAAGAGCTGGTCTCTTCTTTCCACTCTTTGCACCATCCGTCTCCCAAATCCCGGATCCAAACCCGTTTGGTGGTTGAGCTGTTTTGGGGCAGCACCTTCTCCCGCTCGCAGCTCGTGCTGCTGCACAGTGAAACTCCTGCCACAGCCCGGGGTCTGTCTGGACACGTCCGCAGCGGCACGGGGTGATTCAGCGCCGCCTCTGGAAGCGCAGCCTGGCGAGGGAACGCCGCTGGCCCCGCAGACGTGCTCCTACTTGAGGGAAATGTGTAATGTTGATAGTAAGGCTCCCAGAGGAATTCTTGTTTGTTTGTTTTTGGAATGCCAGGGCAGGTGAAATCCAGTTCTGCTGAGTTTCTGCAGGATGTTGAGGTAGCAGAGACGAGGAGTGCGTCCTGGTTGGGTCTATTTTGGATTTGTAATGTTGCACCTTGTTTTTTTGGGATTAGCTTGGAGAACACCATGAAAAGACCAAAGAGAGCTCTGAGTACTTGAAATACCTGACTCAGCAAGCAGTCGCCCTTCAACGCACAATGAACGAGATTTACAAGAACGGCTCCAATGCAAACATCATGCCACTCAAGGTAACCCCGTGCGGCGAGAGCGGTCGCGGGCACTTGGAGGCAGAGATTTGTGTGTGGCTGCTCCCGAAGGACAGCGGGTGGCCTGGGCGGGAGCTGGGAAGGGCAGTGGCGGTTACAGACCCTCCACGCCTGGGAGGTCCCTGCAGAGGCTCAGGCAGACACAGCACAATGCAGACTGAGCCGTTGTCCCCTCTGGGCTCAGGCTCTCTCTCCCGAGCTCGGGCGGCTGCGTCGCAGGGCAGCCGGGGAGCGGGGTCGGGACGCGCTGGGCAGCGTGGGAGCCCGGGACACTGACGCACAGACCTGCCCCGCTGCTGACTCACTGGCTGCAGGCAGGTTGCTCAATCCCAAAACACTTCAGTTTCCTCATCCTAAAAGGTGCTGTCATCCTTTGCCGGGCGCTTTGTTCTCCTTCCAAGGGTTTGGTGGTGTGGGGAGCGGGGCAGGGGGGGCTTCTACATGGAGCCCTCGTGGGCCAAACCCGGCTGCCCTCCTCCACCAGGCACCCGGCCCTGCTGGGCACCAGCGGGGGAAAGGAGCTTCCAGCCACAGAGAAAGGGCTGAGCAGGAGAGTGTGCGTGGGGAGGGGATAGGTTTTCTGCTCACTGCTAAAAACAGGGCACGGAACTGGGCACAGAATTGAGGAATTTATGGCAGGCTAATTTGAGAGTGAGGAACTTGAATCAAGTAAATGATCAAGTCCAGGAAACAGCATCCAGCGAAGAGACTCAAACCCGTGAAATGGTAATAAAGATTTTACCCTTGTTACAACAGTTGAAGGAGGTAGGGGGAAAACCCAACACGTTTTGAAGGGACACATACACTGCATTTAACTGAGAGTCCAGAGGGGACTCACAGGAGACCTCTACATGCTGCTTCTCAACTTAGAGGTATAAAGATGTAGATAAATAATGCCACCCTCACAGCTATTAGTGTGTCAAACAAGACCTAGAGTTTTCTAAACTGTTGGTAAATGGTGTCTGGACTCACTTAGGAACTCTGAGTTCTTCTGTCTGGGTTTTGACTTGTGTTTTTTTTTCCCTCTTACACCATAGTTCACAGCTCCCAGTATGGCCAGTGTCCTGGAGCAGCTCAACATTATCAATGGAATTCTCTTCATTCCACTAAGGTACAGTGATGCTCTGTGTGTTGTACCTCTAGAAATCAAGTAGACTTTTTTTTATTATCTTTGTTCCTGAGATACCCAAATGTTTCCCATTGCATTTGGAGCCACTGACCCAAAATGGGGCATTTCCAGTGATCGTAGGTACCTCTTCTCTTCAGCCAGCACTGGGCAATTAATGGCAGAAACTGTCATTTCCGCCTAAAAACTGCTGTTGAAGGTGCCAAGTCCCCTGCAGGCACTGCTGAAGGCTTGCGAAGGGGGCTCTATGGGCTCTGGGCAATCCTTAGTGGCACCAGAAAAGCTCCTGGCATGAATATGGCATGAAATGTCCAGTGTCTCTCAAAGCTGTAACCCTGAGCTTGTGGCAGTGACCTCATCTCACAACCCCCAACTGCTGGGGGAAGCTCCTGGAGAGCTGATGTGTCAGTGGCCAAGGCCAGCGCTGTGTGACCCCAGCAGCAGAGGGGTTCTTTGGTCGAGCTCTGTTTGGGGGGGGCAGTTGCAGCCCCGTCGGTGTCTCAGCCCACCCTGCTCATGTCCCTTCTCCTGGGCAGGGGGGACCAGCACTGGCTCCCCCAGGCACGGCCACTCAGTGGGGTGGCTGCTGGAGGCGTTCCTTGCCCGGCTCCATAGGGTTTGCTCACAGAGTACAGCACCGAGACCACGGTGCTAGCCCTGACTGCCAGCATCACCTCTAAGAGCACTAGAAACAGCAGAACGCTTCACTTTGCTTTCATTTATTATAAATTGTCTCTTAGACAATTAGTTGAAAAGTTGATTGGGGTGATGGAAAGATGACCTGAGCCGAGACAGTATTCTTTTAAGGTTATTCATAATCACTGATGGGAAACATTCCTCCCTGCCTCAGCCCTGAGTGGCCGCTGATGGGTCACGTCCTGGTGCCTCTCGGTCCAAAACCAAAGAGCAGCCCCAGCCCCAGCCTCGCTCAGGCGCTGCCGAGACCTGGGTCCTGGGAGGCAGCAGGCAGAGGGCAAGTGCTGGCAGCCTTTCCATGTCCCCCTGCTTCCCCCCGCCCCTACAGCCAGGCTAACGTCTGCTCCCCTTCCCGCTTTCCCCTTCAGCCAAAAAGACTTGGAGAACCTTAAAGCAGAGGTGCAGCGGCGCCAGCAGCTCCAAGAAAGCATAAAAAGTGGTGAACAGCTGGAGCCTGAGGACAAAGCTGTGGAGGAGAAAGAGGCTGAGCCGAGCATGCCTTCTGCTGAGATCCCTGTAACACAGAGCTCTGCTTAATGTACCTCGCTTAAAAAACAAACAAACAAAAAAACAAAAAAAAAGAAAAAAGTTTAAACCACCCTTTTCTGAATCTGACCCAGGGTGTGGGACTCCCCTGGAACAGCTCCTCCTTTTTTGACAATGTTATTGCACTGGTACAATTAATACACAATGCAAAGAACTAATCTGAGAAATGTAATGTGTCTGCCTGAGCTGGTGTCAGCCCCGGGAGGGGCCGGTGGCCGGGCCCCAGCCCCGCTGAGCGCAGCCGGGGGGGCCCTGCGTGTTCGTGTCGTGTGTGTGCGTATCATCAGTGATTTCTACTTTGTACATATGAATTCCAAATGAACTGTCCGGAGGTGTGTAACATTTCTCAGGTCATTTTTAAGTTGACTAAGGACACTGCTTTGCTAAACCCGTACAGAACCAGCCCACACCCCGCTCGGCTTTCCCGTAAAAGGTGGATTCCAAGCCAAAAGCTTTCTTCCCCCCAGTCACGATCCCGGTCTGTGCTGAGGCAGACGCAGCCATAACCCTGTTGCTCCGGGGAGCGACGCTGTGCCCTGTGTGGGAGCGGGGGGATGTACAGCATTTTCTACATCAGGATAGAGCCATTGGATTCCTTTCACCATTTTTTCTACTTTTGGTTGGCAGTTTGGCAATTCAGTGGGGTTTTGTAACATTCACATTCTAATTTTCAAGGTAAAGATATAGCTAGAGAGAGAGAGATATATACATATATATATATATATTAAAAAAAAGCGCTACTCCCCGTTGCAGCTCTGCTCTGCTCGCAGCCGAGCGTTGAGGACACTGTACCCAAAGAGTCAGGGCTCGATGGCTGCAAAGCGCACAAACCGTCCATTGCGATGGAAACCCCAGTGCCTCGGAGAGACCGGTAACGGCACCAAACC
Source organism: Tringa tobata (assembly GCA_033628505.1). Lineage (NCBI taxonomy): Eukaryota > Metazoa > Chordata > Aves > Charadriiformes > Scolopacidae > Tringa > Tringa tobata. The sequence continues at coordinate 185,362 of JAHREE010149165.1, read as the reverse complement.
TGGGCTGAGCTACTGATTTAGCAGGAAATCCTGGCCCTGTTAAAAGTGTGGGGGGAGAAAGAATCAGAACTGGGGACGTGGTCTCATTGTAACACGGAGCTGACGGACTGTAACCGGCCGGGCACCGGGAACCAGACTGGAATCAGACATTTCCCACAACCTCAAATTACTGAGCTTTGGGGAAGGGGTTTAAATAAAAGCTAAAAACTCCCACAGCACTGAAACCTCTGGCTAATAGCTTCTTAATTAACTGGGGTTTTGCACACTGGTTTTGAGATTGGTGCCAGGGGCGTGTCCATTGCTGGCAGTGGATGTTACACTGAACAAATCCATGTGTCCCCTCCCCGTCACACGCGTCCTGGGGTGGTGACCAACGCGCGTGCCCTCCCCTGGCCCCACCGGGCCCAAAGCCGCTGAGACGTGGCCACTGCAGCCGCGGTGACGCCGACAGAGGTGAATGTCCGGCTTTGCAAACAGCCCATTACTGGCCAACGGGGCCGGTCGCTGGCCCATTGGCCACCCTGTGCCACCAGAGTCCTGTCCCCCCCTCCCCATCTTGTCTGTCCTGGATAGACCCTGTGCTAATTCGCGTTGCTTTTACTGACCTGCTGGAGAACAAGTGCTGTCACTGTGCTCTGTACCCTCCGTCCCCGTACGGCGTCGCAGGGATCTGTAACTTGGGGGGAAAAGGGAAGGGGGAGCAGCCGCTGAGCTGCGAGAGGCAACAAAGCAGGAGGAGTCTTTACTGCAAAAGAACTTGCTCCTATTTGAAAAAAATTCTGAATTTCCTGGAAAGCAATCAATAAATGACTACAGTGCATCTTTCCTACAAGATTTTTCTTTTACTAGTGTCTTTCAGTCCATTAAAAAAAAAATTAAACTATTTTAGGTACCTTTATTTATTGGTTTCCCTACCAATAGATACTGCGAATCTGAACCCCATCACCCAGAGAGACCAAGTTGGGATCAGCCAGAGGCTGCCCAGCCTGTGACCATCCCGTGGGGTTCTGAGCCCGTTCATCTCTCCTCCGCCTGCAAACACCCCTTCTCTGTGCCCAGCACTCACAGCTCCTTCCTGATGCTCGGGGTTGGGGGTGCAGCCGGGTCGGTGCAGTGGCAGGGGCCGCCTTGTGCCCTCGGGCCATCCTGGAAGGGGCTGTGGTCACTGGGCCTTTTCCTCCAACAAAGTGTCCCCCCCCCGTGGGCAAGGAATCGACTCCAGAACATCAGTAATAAAACTAGTGCCAGACTCACAAGCCCAGCACCCCAAACCCCGGGGAAGCGGGTGCCACCCCCCTCTGGCAAGGGCTGCTTCACCCTCACCCGCTTCTGCTGCCCCGGGAGCGGGGGCACGGCTGCCCCGGGGCTTTCACCACCACGGGGTGAAGCTGAAGGACACAAATCCCAGCTAACGGGGCTCCCGGGCTGAGGAGGCTGAATTCCATCCTTAGTTGTTAAATAACTGCATTTAACACCACAAGTTCTGTAATTCTCTACCTCTGTTTGGGGCTGGGCGTTCCCATCTTTCCAGAGGGGTTTCCAGCACTCAATGCCATCGGAATATCACATACCACAGAAGCTACAACTGTCTTTGAAGGAACAGTCACTGGTTGAACCTTCGCTGCACTCTGTGCTCGTCCTGGGCAGAGACACCCACGGCACCGACCTAGCACGGGAAATTTCTTTGCATTTCCAACCCTGTCTGCTGAGAAATGATTTAATACCCACCAGTGCTGTAGCAAAACTGGAAACAACTGATGAAAACCACTCTCATACACTTTTGGAGCTGCTTTCCATGAGGCACTCACTACGTAATCCACCAGTCACTGAGTCAACGGGGAAAATGAAATTCCTCAACACCCCAGACTGCTCTTAGCAACGTACACTGACACCCCTTATCGCTCCCCTGGGATAAGCTACTGCCTTTGCAAATGCACAGGAGTTTTTCCTTCCAAACCAACATCCTAACGCCCGACACACACCTTACCTCTGGCACCGCCTGGAATTCAGCTGGTTTGTCAAATGAAAGTCAGGCTCCCCCAGAAGCCCCCCCAGATCAGCTACTACCACCGGACAAGACACTTACACGGAACACGGCTGGAAGGAGCTTTGTTTTCATTCTCTCCCCACGTCAAGGTCACGGCCACGTCCCTGCTCTGCCCTCCGCGCAAACAGCCCCATTTTCACTCACTGACCCATTCACCAGCAGCTCCTGGCAATG
>JAHREE010149165.1:144439-178275 GCA_033628505.1 Tringa tobata | reverse complement strand
CCACCGCTCCCTACCAACTAGTTTGTTTTTTTTTTTATTTTTTAATTAGTGCCCCGGGCACATCATTGGTCACACCATACACAAAAGCAGGACGGTTTTGTTTTTGTTCTTGTTTTTTTTTAATCTTCTAAAGTGCAAGATGCTATAGAACATCAACTTCCAGATTCTGTCTCAGCCACCACAACGGTTGCACTTTTCCGAATGCACCTACGACTTCCTGGGCACGCGACGCCAGTGTGGCACTGGAATGTCTGTCTGGTTTCAAGCCAAAAGGTCTCTATTGTCTACTTGCTAACAGGGTCTATATAGAGTTATTTTTTAAGCGATGCCAATTTTGGTGAGGAGAATGCCAAAGCAGCAGTGAACCTCTTCAACCCTCCAATAAATGTATTTTATAATCCAAACCGGTAACCTCGTGACTGCACTTCCCGGCCCAGGAAAGGCACGGGATTGGGTGATGGGGCGTCGCAGGCAGCACCGGGCACAGCACGGTGCCAGGGGCCATGCTGTGGGAGCCCTCACCAGCCCCTGCCCTGGGCCTTGCGCTGTTTCATCTGAACAGGGCTCTCGCTGTCGGTCCCTGAGCTCACTCCCCGCTCCCGGAGGAGGCTGCAAGGGGCAGGGTGTCCCCCGCAGCCATGAACGCTGCTCAGGCTCAGCTCAGGTCTGGCCCTGCTCACCGGAAAAAATGCCATAGAGAACTTCCATGGAATAGGTACCTTTAATTGCTCGTTATGTACACGAGCGTGGCTTGCTTCATACGTCACTAGAGCTTCTAGGTCCTAGCAGGCGCTGGGCAGCTGTATGACTGCACAGGCGCAGACGCACGGAGGGAGCTGAAGAAGCACTACTTGTGTATCTGGAATTCTCAAACAGGACAAAGAGCAGCAAATTTTTCCAGTCCAAGCAGCTAACAAACAAAAAATACTTTATTTGTGCATGCTTAACTGCAGGAACACACACTGAAAATGACAGAAACCACTGGATTTAAGAGATGAGCCTGAATCTGAACCTGGCCCCCCAAACTCCCCCCTCAGAGCTCCGTTCCCCCCACCCCGTCCCAGAGGGACCCCATGGACACCCTGCCCCGAGCAGGGACCTTCCCGGGGGCTGCAGGAGCCACTGCCCCCCTCCCTGCTCAGCCTCTGCCCCCTCCAGCCAGCCCTGCGTGGGGCTCGGACTCTCAGCTTTAAAAGGGACAGTTTTAAAAGCCATGTATTAAACAAAATGAATAAAATAAAGCACAAATTCACCTGTTAAAACATCAGACCGGTACTTCATTACACTGTAAATTTTAAAGTGAATTTTTAAAAAGACCTGGTTAGTTTGATAAGTATTGTAATTCTTAGTTATCTACAATGGAATTTGTCACAAAATGCTGATTAAAATATCAATTTATAATATTTTAATTGACTTCAGATCAAAATAGGTAACTTTAGGGACAGGCAAATTAAAAATTGTATACACCAAACAACATAAATACTAATAACCGAGCTGGGCTAAGCTTTGCTGATAGGATTTGGTCTTGGTTTTACATGTTCACTGATAGCATCATTCCCACAGATGGACTTTGTTTTGTTGATGGTGTTTTGTTTTTCTTTTAGAAGCCTGTATCAATTTGTATCTGCCGTCACAATCTGATTCTCAAGGTATTTAGTGCTTTTTCTTTAAAGCAGTTAAATACTGTATCCCAAGCTGTTTCTCAATCTACAAACCACAGCACGTTCCTATTCAAGCCACATTGTCTTGTCAAGGGAAGTAAAGCCTCATTTTCCAAAGGGTTTCCAAGGAGGCACTAAAGAAAGGGAGAAACCTTTGTATACCCCGACCTCCTGCAAGCGCGTACGAGGGAAGTGGACTCTGCTTCTGTTGTGTAACAGGAATTGCACATCTCTAACAAACACCGAAAGCAAACAGCAAGTTGTACCATGGCAGTCATTTGGGAGATTAAGCTCTAGTGGAAATTAGATCACTAAATTCTAGTGGGATGGACAACTCCTCCTGGAAGTTCGTCTAGCATAAAATAAAAAAAAACAAACAAAAAAATCCATTTCAACTTAGTTTAACAGCACAGCTTAACCATTGAATGACCAAATAAAAAATAAATACATTTATCACATCAGCTGCTACTAAGATTTGTTGTCTTACTTCAGGTTTACAGTTAGTTATATAAATATACCAACCCTTGCGTGATAGGAGGCCAAAACAAAGTGTATTCTGTTGATTTGGCAAATGTTTCATGACAAATATTCCAGAGTTTAATTAATTTCCATTAATTACACATAAGGTTCAGAAGATTCTGAATTGCAGCCTTATTATCTAGTATTTAGAGAAGATTTATTAAGCACACTTAAGTGATGTTACATAGATACACATTTCTGAAAGAGCCCTACAAAACTTTTCCCAAATGAGGTCACCAATTCAGGCACCAACAGACAGCAGAAAGAAAAACAGGTATAATTATCCGACATAGAACGACACTGTCAACTATTCAGTTAAGTGCCCTATTTCAATTATCCAACTTCTGCCTTCTTAGGTCTGATGTGACCAATGCCAGCCCATGTTCTTAAACCTATGGTACTTCTAGACAACGTATGTAAATTTACAGTATACAATTTGGATTCACCATGCATGAATACTTTGTGTGTAACATTTAATAAGCTCAATCTACATCCAGAATAATTTACATGAAAGGACAATATTTATTTAAACAGAGCTCAATGGGTAACCATGGTATCTGAGTGCATCCAGAGGAAAAAGGGGTCAAATGTGAATTCAATCAACGGCACTCCCACACTTTTACTGTTTGATCTACACTTCCAGTAACCACATACGGTGCCGTCTTGTGGAAATCTGTGAGGAAAGAAAAGCTTATGTTAAGAACGAATCCAAAACTTGGGTATTTTCCACTCTCACTGAATGCCATTACTTTTTTAAAAAAATCACAGCAGCACAAAGACTAAATTTCAAAGCTCATCATCTCTGTAGTTCTGAAGGCAAATTCTCTCAGGCTATAATTTCGTAAAGCGTGAAAATCTTCTTTCAGTTCAGTTATAAAGGAGCTTTCATGGAAAAGATATCCAGATAAAGTTATAACAGAGGGGAGTCCAACACATCTCAAACTGATCCAACCCCTGAGTACTACCAGGAGACAGAACTTCATGTATTTACATAAGAGATATTGAAGAATCAGAAGTCAAGAAACTTGACTTTCTCTTTTTGCTGTAGATAGTACAGGCTGTGAGCTAGTATCTAAAAAATGTGAAGTGCGCTGTTTCTCAGGAGATCGCAAAATATTTCATGTACACAAATCAATTTTGGACTGGGGATCAGCAGACAGTTCTAAGAAGTTTAGCCAAGGAGAATCACAAAGCCTTGCTGAGAAGAAAGGGCTCAGCAAAGCAGTCTGTGAACTGACACAGCCAATTCCGAGGTTTGCCAACCCACAGTAATGGTTTAATCATCTTCAACTTACGACTTCTCTTGGCCCCTTTCTCATCAGCTGTCTCCAGCAATTTAAGAGTGAAGTCAGAAACCCTGCATTTTTCACTAGACCTGCAAGTTTGATAAGGAAACCTCAGTAGCCGATTCCTGGGTCGCTGCTGACCTCACTTCCCCAGCTCTGACCTGCCAGAGCAGCTCTGGGACAGGAACAGCAGAGACAGTGCCAGAGCAAAGCAGCTTTGTTGACCAGGGAGGGTTTGGTTTGCTTTGGTTTTGCCAGAGCAGGGGGGGAACTAAGGTCTACCAACACCTAGTAAGACCAACTAGGAATGCCCAGGAATTCAAAGTATATACTTTTCCTGGCTGTTTTGCTTTTGCTTTTTACTTTTTCTGGGCAAGCATTTGCAATACAGCACTCCCCAAATGCCTCCCCACTTATGGTGAAAGGATCCAGACCACTCTGGCAGTTAATGTCTTTATCCAACGTGCAACACTGGCAACAGACATGGAAAACTCCAGCACACTCGAAATTCCTATCTGTCCTTACTTGATTAAAATACTCATAGCACAAAGCTTCACTGGCATCCAGACATGCATGCCTAGCTTGGTGCTCAACTACAGCTGGTGAAGATGGAGAAAAAAAAATCTGTATCTCTGGCTCTGTACTTTGCAGAAAGTGCCGCAGAACAATAAATACGTACCCAAAGAGGTAACAAAGTGTTCGTGCGCATTGAGGGTTTTCATGCATCGCTTGTTCTTGAAGTCCCAGACACGTAGAGTCTTGTCATCGGCACAGCTCAAAATAAATTTTCCCCCAGAATGGAACAGAACGCCACGTACCCAGTTATCATGGCCCACCTTGTGCACAGGGAGAGATCAGTGAGCAGACGCATGTCTTGAGGCTCAGCATCCTATAATTTATGCTATGGCAAACAGAGTGACTCCTTGCCCTCTTCCCACAAGGATAGCATTTAACTTTCTAAAACCTATTAGAACTCAAAGTTTATCTTCAGTTTCTATTATTACACCTCTATCAGCTCTACCAACAACACGGGTTCCTGTCCTTGGAGGCAAACAAAGAGTAGTACTCATGTGATCTGCACTGATCCTGCTCCCGCCCCCAGCACCACCAGCCAGCCCAGCCCAAGAACGTCAGAAGAACTTGATGTTTTACAGAAGACAAAATTCAGCTGATTATTAGCATTTCTGCTACTTGTCACAAAAACTGCACCACAGTAACTCCTGCATTTACACTATGGATTTTGATACTCAGTATTTCTTAGCAAGACCTGCAATACAGAAGCCATTAAAATGATACATTTCCAGTGTTTGTCTGATTTCAATAACTCTGGCTTCTCTTGAAAATATCAATATTTAGGGTAATTCATTCCATTAAAACTGGTTTGACATACACTGCTATGACCACCAGAAAAACAACAGTGAACTTACAAGTGTCATAAGGCACATGCCAGTGCTAATGTCCCACATCTTAATGGTCTTGTCTCTGGATCCAGACAGCAGAAAAGGCCCAGGTTTGCCGCTCTTCTTAGTCTACAGAAAATTAGGTTTTCAGTTATGGCATATATGGGGCAGGGACGGGGACAAAGGAGAGTGGAAGCAGATCCTTTCTGAGTGCTATTTCTCAGCAGCACATTTAGATTGCCTCACAGCTTACAGCTAATAAACACAATGCCACAGCTGAGAGTCACAGGCATGTTGTTACTAACATTGGAAGAAATGTTAGTGAAAGGAATTAAACAATCTGTTAAAACAAATTGTTGTATGTCCTGCTGATGCAGCAAGCCAAATATTTTGAACCCGCACTTGCCTACTGCAAGGCATGCTCTTTTAATAGCAGACACAGCTCAAGTAGAGTCACACACCTCAGGGCAAAAGAGTAGGGAGCTCAGACATACCTTCCTGTTCTCATTCTCCATAAAAAGTGAAGAAATAAGTTTAAGAATTTTTTCCAAAGTTCCTACTCTGAACTTATTTCTTTTTGTAATCATGCTAAGTATGAAAGGAAGACTTAGTTGTCAGAACTTGAGATCTTTCAGCTGAGAAGTTAATATGAACCTGCTGCTGGTTCCCAGCTCAGCACTGGGATGGGCTGTACAGGGGTGCTGAGACCAGCAGAGGGCAGGGGAGACACCACTTCAGCTGATTAATCACCTCTGCAAGAGGAAGTGAACATCTGGAATTTAATTACTTTTTAATTAAAAGACTATAAGGATCTTTTAAGGATGCAAGTAAAGTTTGACTGAAATAATCTGTAAAATCTACCACTAGACAAGTCCCTGTGTCTTCAGTGTCACTACTTTTCCCCTTGGGTGTGTGTGTCCTTGTTGCAGAAGCTGCCAAGGCAGAAATGCTTGAACTTTTTTTAACTAGGAATTGGCGTTCATTTCTTGTTCATTTCTTCTCCACTTTGTCATCCTTCGAAGGAAATTTTTGTGGACCTTTACTAAGCCTCTCAAAGATTTAGTAACTGAACCAGAAGATGTACCTGTGACTACAGAAACAGGGCTTTATTTTGGTTGGAGAACACTTGCCCGTATCACTAGGACACGGCAGACAAAGCTTCTCCAGCACAACACACCCAGGGCAGCTTCAGTTCAGCTTTCCTAACTCACTGCTTCCCCCAACACCTTTCAGCTGCTGAGCATCCCTATAATCTTCCCCTTATGACAAACATAAAGTCCACAGTTCTTTCCTGAAGTATGTGGAAGTGGTTGCACTCTCAACCTCAGAAAGAGAGCATCTCTCCAAAGTTCACTTTCATTAGCACAAAGGTAGGGTCCTACTGTTAAAACCACAACAGCATGGAACCCATGAAGACGAGATGGGGATTAATTCAGTAAAACACACTCATACACCTGCTCCATCTGCCAAGCACTGTAAGAAGACAGCTCAGCTGTTCTAAATACTATCTGGTAAGTTCTATATAGTGTGCAGTCAAAAATCTTACTTATTTATCAGCATTGGAAGCATTACCTCTGATCCCGTAGCTTCTGATATGGTGGAGTATGAGCTCTCGGGAGCCCAGGAAATGCATTCTACCACGTGCTCGTGTTCTCGGAGCTCAGCTTTGCATTCCTTCGTTGCTACCACCCAAACACGCACTGTCTGGTCATTAGAACAACTGGCAATTAGGGTGCCATCCTGGTTAGGTCGCACCATGCGCACCCATTCTCTGTGTCCTGTGAAAGTCTTCACACAGTAACTATTCAAAAAACCAGAAATACAGCACGAGTCAATTAACATTGCAATAAAACCACTGCACATGCCTTTAAGGACGCTTGACCAGCTCTTAGAAGTTAAGATAAAATATTTCAGCATGCATGTGTCCATCCCGGGGGGTGATGGACAAGGCCATCAAACAGCTCATGGAAAGGAAGATGACAGGAGGGACAAGTGACAGCCGAGAACTGGCAAATCCTTGTTAAGAGAGAAAGCAGGAAGCTTGGGGAAAAAACAAAGTTGACACAACAGCTCTCATTAAATAGGTATTTTAAGAGAGAGAGATTCACAGTCATCCAGACAGCCTTCGTTTACTACTTCTAGCAAATGGGTGGATTAAAGACACAACTGAAGAATGAAACAAGATGACAAAAAAAATAATCAGGAGACACTTGGATCTACGTCAAGAAAGGGAATGGATTTCTCCTCCCTCCTCTCGTGCTCCCTTTAAACTTGTGGGTACCCACAGAATTTGTATTCCTCCCTGGTTCTGAGTCAGGGTGTTCCACCCTCATCGCTCCCAGAAAGATAGAGCCAGGTATGTTTTAACTGGGCACTACCAAAACTCTGTGCTTAATGGTTTAAGGCAGAATCCTTAAGTGAGTTATCTAAAAGGTACAATATCACACCTCCATTCAAATGACTTTTGCTGACACTGAAGATCTGTGTGGCCCATTTCCCACAGCCAGTGGTTTGTGCCCATTGTGTAGAGGGGCGATGTTTCACCAGAACCGCACTTACCCTGTCTGGACTTCCCACATTTTGATAGTTTTATCCCTTGAGGCAGAAACTATATGATCTCCATTGGGCATGATGGCTACTGAAGAAACATTATGATCGTGACCTAGAAACGAAATCAAACCTTTATTAAGTGGTACTGGAGCAGTTTTTACAGAGCACACAGGACTTGCTATTCATTATCTTACACCAGTAGCTACAGCAGTAGTGCACGTTTTATGGAATAATCTTTACATGTAAAGGTCCTCAGAGAGAGGCATCCAAACCTCACTGCAGAACCCTAACACTTCACACATCTGATACTGGGTTCTAATAAAACACTGCACTGCATTAGTTCAAGAATGAGCTGTATACACACGACAGCAAGTCCTGCTGCTGAGACGATCAATGCTGAGTCAGGAAAGAACATCCATATCATTTCCTTAACACAAACTCCTTCTGACCTCCTGTACATTGTTTCAGCTCTTGACTTTGCTCACCCCACAAGCAACGGGCCATAACACAGAAAAGGGAGATAACACACACTGTAAAGACTATTAATTTGCAGTATTACGAAAATCAGAACTTAAACTTCTCAATGGCAAACATTAGAATTAACTGGTTTGAAATGTTTGTATTAACCAAAACAAGCTGCTGGGTAGGGTTTTTTTGACAAGTCCAGTGTACAAGCTTGACTATAACATTTTGTATATAATCCATGCACTTATCTGTCTTTAAACTCCAAAATTGTCCCTTCTAAAATTGTTGGGACTAGAAATTAATCTTCTGAGATCAGCAGTTTAGAATATATAATTTCTCAACAGCTTAGAGGCATTAAACAGCTTTCTTTTTTTCATCTGGAGATGTGATGTTCTTTTTTCCAAAAAGTTATAGCCAGTAAATTCACTAATAAGATGGGGTTTTTTTTCTTTTATTGGCAGCTATATTGCATCTTGCAAGCCATGTACCTACAATGTACAACTTCACAATTTTCATTTCCATTTTTTCCACTAAGAGCCCCTGGTGAACTACTAAAAAGCAACCACTAGTGATCCAAGATCCGAAGTGTCAGAAAACACTAGTTTCAGTACAAGTATGGTACTTGCACTGAAACTCCTCACCAGAAAGATTATTTGTTTCTTTTTACTTGAAATTGAGTTGAAAGGATGTAATTGGCATAACATGTGCAGTTCATTCACCCACTCGTGTTACAACATCCAGTTCATAAAAATACACAAGCTGCATGTGTGTTCATACAGAAATCTCTAAAGACCAACACCCCCGGTAGCAGTACTTTATTTTCTCGCTATCAGCCCGCTGCAACACCTGCTCTTCCTCTCCGCGTGTTCTGTGCTGTTTAAAGAACCATATGCACAAAAGGCAACAGCTTTCTGTTTTCTTTGGTATATGTGTGTGTCTGTTTTATTTTCCTAAGTCTCAAACATTCTCTATTCCTACACTCCACTTCTACAAGAAAATATTAAAAGACAAGCAGCAGTATAGAAACGCTTTTACGTCAAGACTATAAAACAAAAGTTGCAGTCAATCTAGAATCTTATAGTTGTGGTTGTCTGACTTTCCCATTTTTTCCTATGGTTTTTGAGCCTAAAGCGAAGGGCCCATTCATTGAGATCAGACACACTGAGCACAGACGCCCGGGCAGTGTATACACAACACCTTCCGCACTAATTGCTTCCCTCCTGAAGCAGTACATCAGGGAAACAGAGCGGGGAAGACAGTAATCCTTTACCGATTTGAAGCCACAGTTTTATTGCCTACTAAGCATTTAATTTTTAGTGTTAAACCCCTATAACTCCCATTTCATTTCATTAACATTATAGGATGCTTGCCACAGCATCAAGCATAGCAGATTTGAGATGCTATTTCATCCCATAGACACTAAACATATACTTTATTTACAAAGCACTCAAAGCATCAAAACATCCCCCCTCTTTCTCTTGGACAATACTCTGGTTTATAACCCCTTTCCACATCAGCAGCTTTCCTGAATGGAAAAAAAATATTAAAAAGCTCTTCACTTTATCGACTAAATCAATCCCTTTTATACCTTACCATGCATAGTTCTGATGCACTCAAAGCCCTGGAAATCCCATAGCTTAATGGTCATATCAGCAGAACAGGAGGCCAATAGTTTGCCAGTGTGGTCAAAGGAAATATCTTGCACAGAGTCTGTATGTCCCTTAAGGGTTCGTTCAAAGTCTCCTGTCTCATAATCCCACACCTGACAAGTGAACAGAAAATCCGTTAACAGCAACCTATTACTCTTTGTACTCTCCAGCCTCACATTTGCACTCTGCAGGTCAGTCTGGCACCTTACTCAATAATTAATTGAGCAAGAGACAAAGAAAGCCAGCCCTAAAAAGCCTAACAGCATAGAAAAATAAGCATTATTTTTATATGATTTTGTAACTTAAAAATTAACTGAATTAACACATCTTGAAAAGTGTTCTTTGGCTAACTTAAACCGTTATAAAGACAGCAGAAAAATAAATTCTTAAAGTGTTAAAAGTCTTAACACCCAATACCCTTAAAAACAAAGATCCATTTAGAAGACATTGGACATAATACACTCACTTTGTACAGATTGTTTTCCTCCACCCCTTTCTAGGCTTGTTCCTGACACGCAATACAACCCATCTCCAGCTGGTGGGGAAAGAATCACCTTTAACAACCACCTCACCCTTTCCCAAGCTTTGCTGTGGCTCCAGAACCCAGCAGCAAATACTCTGCATTCTCAAGAGCCACACTCCGAATGCACCGGTTTAGGGATAATCCAAACCGCTCTGAAGACGTTGATACGCACACACTAGCAGATTACACAATTTGTCAGAGATTAAATAAACATTTGCAGTTAGTAACTGCAAGATAACATGAAGTCCCCATTCTCACCTCCTAATTAAGTCAGTCTTCCATCATCTAACCCCAAACAAAGCCCTCTGAAACAAAACAAGCTCCTACAGATTTTTCTGTCTCTCTGAAGCACAAAATTAGACATTTCATTTTAAATTATATCCTAAGCAAAACAAACTTCAAAAAACACACAACAACAACAAAAAAAAAATCCATCATCCCAATAGACTGCAATCACTGAGAATCTAACACTCACAAATTAAACTATACAGCTTGACTTAAAGAATAAGAAAATTCACCCAGGGTACCTATAAGAGGGAGCAAGCCCAAAGCTAATCAATCCCCTCTGTAACATCTAACACACCCCAAGTTGTCCTGCTTTCAGGTGGCCCTGTCTGCCTGGAGAAAAACACACCCGGCCTCTATGTTCAATTCTGCTGCAGGAACAGATTAAAGCTTTTCATGAACTAGATCTGGTTGCTACCTTTTATTTTATTCTTCTCCAACAAGCAGCTGCTATTAGATCAAGTTGTGTTTTTAAGCACATCACTTAATACACTACTCAACGCTTTTCAGAACAGCACTTTTCCAAATAGTTTTCAAAGCAGCATAGAAGATAACAATGAGAAGTATCCTTTATTGAGATAATTCCCTTTAATTGTGACATTCAAACAACAAAAAAATGCCCAATCCTGTTTTTATTGGATGCTAAAATGAGAAACTACTTGCCTATTGCAGCAAATCTCTTACTGCCACTGTACCCTGCAATAAAGGCCTACGAAGACCATTGAAAGTTACTCAAAGTCAGGGGGACTTCATGAGACTTGTGTGTTCCATTTACTCTAAATAGGGAGAACTCATTTTCAGTTAGGATTACAGCTGCGTAACCACTTCAACTCCACTTTAAAAACAATCACTTCAGATGACCTGAGGCAACTGTCCTCCTGCTTCTCATCACAGCACTCTCTGTAGATTGTACCACTGCTCCTCAAAGCACTCAAAATGCACCTTCTCCCAACGAGCCTTCATCTATTTTTCCAGTCTCTAAATCCACATTAGCTCAATTATTTTTTCTTCAAGCCAAAGGACAGTAAAATACTCTTGAAGATATTAACTGGACCAGCATAAGCTAAAATGTGTAGATTACACAGGACATCCTACTAGAAAGAACTGTCCCTATTGAAGCTAAAACAGAATCTGAAACAAATGATATTCCATCAGTACAACGGACATCTGGCCTGAAATACTAATGTTACATATTACACATCCTCTGACTTAATTATTTTCATCTTCTGTAGCAAACACATACCTTTATTGTGGCATCCTCTGAAGCAGAGACCATAACACTGAAAACTGGATGGAAAATTACTCGAGTGACAGGACTCCTATGTCCACTCAAGGCATACTTCTCTGGAGGACGAGGAATCCACTCCTTGGGGTCTCGTTTCTGACCAAGAGGTCCACCTGATGTAAATTCTTCCTTAGCTTCATTCAGCTTCGACTCCAATTCCATTACCTAAGTTTAAGAATTTTAAAGAGACATTCATTTCTAGTTTTATACCAAGATCTAATTCACCTTCACTCATTAATAACCCAAATCCCAAGATTCACAGTAAAGCACGCATGACCTGGATCCAAACCGATTACCAACATTCAATAGTGTTGGTATTTCTAAAAATCAAATTCATTTTTTATCATTTATTCTTTAACAATCTAATCATTAAGTATGTTTGAGTTATTATTTTGACAAACTATCGAAGGAGGTTGTGTTAATAGAAAAGAATGCTACTGCTGCACTAATTCTCTGTATCCCCGAGACGGTACCCGTGTCACCCAATAGCGGACACACCCCGGGTGTAATAAACCCTACATACATTAACCTTCACAAGAGATGGGTCTGTTGTTAGCACTCAGATTTTTTTTTTTTTTTTAAAGCTTTTAATACATTCTAGATCCACTGAAGCATTATTAAACTGAGTTTTGTACTGTCTACTTGCAGTAGAATCACTTGCTCTAATGCACTGGAGTTAATGGTTTCTTCCCTTTAATGTAATGGCCAACAACAACTGGCCGCACAGGTTTCTACCTTCCTCCTAACCCCATCAAGGCTTCAGGAGACAACTATTCAATCTTTCCACTCACAAACTGCCTGAAGGTACCTCCTTCCTCTCCAGCTTCAGAAACTGCACATGCAATCCATAAACTGCAGTCAAGCAATTTTTATAAAGAAATTTTTAGAGGATGTCTCTGCCAGCAGAGATAGACAAAACATTCCCTACAACATGGAGTTCGCTGTTTTCCCTACTTAAGTCCGCAAAATTAATCTTTGAGGCATCGTTTTCTAAACCCTGCATTTGTCTGACAAGGAAAGTACATAACATCCTTGTCAGTGACAAATGTTCGCTATCAGTCATAACGTTTTATACACGTAAATCCATCAGATCTCTACTTACCTTCTTTTGTAATCTTATAACAGATGTCCATTTTTTTTCCAGAAGTCCAGCGTACTTCTTATCTAACTCTTCATTCTGAGGATGCGAAGCATTTAAATAAATTAATAAATTCTCACTCTAAAGCCTGTAAAAGTGTTTCTTCAAAGACAACACAAACAGCTCATTTTAATGAAGATCTCTTGAACACAGGAAGAGAAGTTCAAGCAAAAGACTATAATCAGTTTTACTAGTTACACAGAACAATCACATGTCACATTTTCATCGCTACAACTTACATAGACAGAAAAGCAGAAAGCATTCTCAAAGACAGCCTCCTCGTTCATACCCATCCACTAGAGCATCCGGAACTAACGAACTCACCCCTCCCGAGCGAAGGCTGTGCTAGAGCTGTGACTCGTTAGCACAACACTCTCACGGAAAATCACACTGTTTGAAGGTGGGATTACATATACTCCATCTTGCCTGACAACCAGTTAGCCCAAACTAACTAATTTTTGTTTTTTGTTGTTTTGTTAGTTGTTTTTTTAATAAATCCTTAATTAGAGTTAACCTCAAATTACCACCATAAAATTG
Source organism: Tringa tobata (assembly GCA_033628505.1). Taxonomy (NCBI): domain Eukaryota; kingdom Metazoa; phylum Chordata; class Aves; order Charadriiformes; family Scolopacidae; genus Tringa; species Tringa tobata. The sequence goes on along the minus strand of JAHREE010149165.1, from coordinate 164,977 downwards.
CATTACTTTGTGCTACCTTCTCAGAGACAGGTATTAAGCACACTCTCCCCACACCTTACTCGGTAAGTGAAGCCGAAAGCAGACCATGCAGCTGCCCTAGTGAACATCACTCCAGCTGCGGGAGGAATCAACACTGACTTTACACCTCTAATGAAACTTTAATGAAGAATAATTTTCTTCCACTCCCTACTTCTCCGTTGGGCCCTAAGGAATAGCTGAGGAGCAATACTGCAGAGCTGATGGTACTGTAAAAGCCAGACTATTACTCTTCCCCCCCCCAAACACAAGAAAGAAGAACAGAAGCTACGCAGGAAAACACACAGAGGCACAGAAGAGTAATTCAATGCTGCACACTTTCTCTCCATGTACAAAATGACAATCTGGTACTGGAATAATTCTAAATTAGATGGAAAACAACAAAGGCGTAGGGAAAACAACAGCGGCAAGGCTTGCTCCATGAAACCCGTGAGGACTGGGCACCTCGGTCAGAGAGCAGATGTTAACCTGCTACTGCAGGGGCACTTGTGAAAACTGGAGTTACCGGCAGAATAATCAATACAAAAAATGAAATCCCTCTTTGTAAAACTACACTTGAATCCCTTCAGTTTACTGAAATAATTTCTGCCTTTAACCTTTTTTTTGTCATTTTAGTATAGACCCAACCAATTCGGATTTTCTTGCAAGTAAGTCATGTGGAACTTTTAGCAACTGCATTTTCTCTTTCCCTCAGGACCACTCAGACTATTTAGATCACCTTCTTAACCTCTGGGAAGAGAAGACTTAATTAGGTTGATAGATAAGGCAGATAAGGGAATGGCATTAGGATTTTCAATTATAATTATGGTATTGCAATTTGTCATTTCTACTTATTTATTAGAAACAGGAAGCAGATTGGAGAAACTAAGTCAAATTTCAGCCAAGCATTCTGGAAAAAGAACAATGCAAGATTTATAATAGAGAGAAGGCAAGGACTTATCAAAAGTCAGCACACAGAAGTTTATTGCTCAAATCCAGGTATCTCCAGAGAAACTGACACTCAGATGTAACACACATCTCCTATGCTAATAGGTGGAAAGTTTAAAAATGATACCAAGAATCATCTGTTACAAAGTCAAATTAATAGAATTCAGTTGCAAGAAATAACTCGTCTAAGTCAATAACGTCCATGGACTCTAACAAACCTGGGCTGTTTCCCAGAGCTGATAACTTCTATTAACCATTTAGGCTGCACCAAAGCACAGGGGTAACCAGCTGGTACGTGGTTTCAGGCAATGATTTAACTACTGACCCGATTCCAATCGCAAAACAGACCCACCATTGGCTCTGTGTGATAAAGCAGAGGACAAAAGCAATCCTGATTTGTCCTGCATCTTAAACATTACCACATGAAGTCAGCCTCCAAAGCTGTACAGTCTTAGACTATTTCAAACCTGGTTACAAGAGACCAGTCTTCAGGTTTCTAGTTTTGTATCGCAGAAAGTTTATGCTTTTATGCATTCTTATTCCAAGATAAGAATAAGCACAGTTAAGGAAACAAGTTACAGGGAGGAGAGGGGGGATGGACACAACAGCAGGAAACAGAAATTAGTTGTGTTAAAATTAGGCACATTCTTCTGAATATTAATCACAGAATAGTTCAGGTCAGAAAGAGCCTCTTGAGATCATGACATCCAAACCCTCTGCCCAAAGCAAGGCCAGCTGGAGGAGACTGCCCAGGACCATCCCCAGTGAGGTCTAGGGTACCTCTAGGGACAGAGTCTCCACCACCTCCAGGGAAACTATTCCAGCGTTCAGTCACTCTCACAGGGGAAAAACCTAACTCCAGCTCTGAAACTGCATGAGCTGACAGGTGATAATTGGTATGATAGATACACATGTTCAGAATGGATGCAAATGCCATACAATTATAGACTCTTTACTTAAAACATAGATGAAGAATCTTGCTTGAACTCACCACATCTAACTCAGCTTCCTTTTTAAAAACCGAATATGCCTCTTCGTAGCCATTAGAACGAAGGTAATCTGCTATCGCTCGATTTCTAAAAAAGAAAGAATAGTATCTTCAGACACAAGTCTCAACAGAAGAATTGGTTCAGACTTTTAAAAGAGCATCATCAACATCTAAGTCTCCAATGCAACACAACACCGAGGATATTCGGTTTGTTAGAAGCCCAAGCAAGTTTTACAAATACATTTGGGAAACAGATTTTGCTTTGAGATGTCAACAGCAGGATACACTCTTCACTGTAGGTTTGGTGGTGAAGAGGAATTGTTGGGTTTTTTTACTTTTAAGTTACCAAACATTGGAGTAAAGTGAATATACTTATCAATCAGTATCATACATAAAACCCATGACAGATACAAAAGTGATAACTGTATCTACATATTAAAGTTGTGGCTTTTATCTTTGAAGGAAACACTTTTGCGTAGAACAGTTTAGAATACAAAATTTTACTTGAGTTGCATTTGAATAAAATGCTCAGTTGAAGAGAACAAGTCTCAGCTTTGTTTTTCAGAATGATACAATAACTTTTAGTTAGATCGCAGGAAGGGAAACCGCTCGTGACCAACATGTACAGTGCTTCAAATTTTACATCAGTCTTCAAAATATTCCACACTTTGACACAAGAGAATTACCAAATTACTCTGTCTGGAACCTCTCAAGATGGCATACATTTGGTATGGACCTACTCATAAAGTTTTGATATTATTCTAAGAATTCAACAATGCATCAGCACTTTTGTTTAAGAGAAGACAACTAAGGAAACCCTGCATTTTCAAAATTTACTTCAAATGGATAAAGATTTCAAGTTACACAACAAAGAAAATTTGCTTAAACAAGTAAGCTCCATGACCTAAACAGACTTAAAGGTAAAATTACTTCCAGTTCTTTTATCAGCCTCCAGAAGGAAGTCTACTTTTGTTTCCTTATTATCACTTACTTTCTTGGGAAGGGATATGTGTGTACAAACAAAGAGAAATGGAGAGGGGAGGAAAGACATACATACTACAGTATTTAAGTAAACTGATATACAGATACTTTTTAAAAACAAAAATCAGAAGGTATTCAAGAGGAAATTAGTACCTTTTGGTAGCTGAGGAAAGAAACAATAATGACTTTTTGTTCTGAAAAAAATTTGCTTTTTACATGAAAATTCTTCCTGTGGCTTTCATCACATTCTTCCTTCCTACCTTTCACACATACTCAGTCTTTCCTCAGACATCCAACTCCAAATGTAACTGCAGTCAAGCAGAATTTTCACATTTCTCCCCATAAACAACATGTGCTCAGACAAAGTATTGCCTCCTCACCAGACCTCTAAAGTAAATCCAAAGTCTCTGGTCATTTCCCATGTCCATTCATAACAGTTCGTTACTTCCACCTCCCCATTAACACACGTACTCCTTAACAGTTTTTCCAGAAAAAAACTTCAGAGAATTGCTAAAAAAACTTGTAGTCCTGAACATGTTTAAACCCCAGAACTCCTCCACATCTAACGAACAGTTGTAAAAATCATAATTTGCAGATTTCTTCTACTTTACTTTAGGAAATAGAACAACTGTGTTGAAATATACGAAACAGAACAGTAAAACACAGACTATACTTAATGTAAAGGGGGTCAAATCATTACTGGAAAAGAAGCTGTATTAAGAAAAAAATAATAGAGCACGCTTACCATGGACAAGAGCAACACGAAACACTCGATTATACTTGGGCCATACTTTTAAAAGGAATAAAAAACCAAAACCAAACCACAAGCACTATGTAAGTTTGTGAAACCAAGTATCACAGGAGACATTGCCACCCCAGCTGCTGCCCACCACTCGCTCTATCACCATTTATGACAGAGGAGAAAGCAAACTAAAGCATGGAACTTGCCAGCCTATTCCTTACAATCTGGAAAGGATTCCTTATCTTAAATTGAATCAAGGAGAGATTTTTATTATTTTGTTTGGGGTTTGCTTTTTTTCTGCTTTAAATAAACTCTCAATTTTAAATACAATTTAGGAAGTCAAAGATTGTAATCACAATGTAGCACATTCTTATCTACATTTGGGAGTAAAACAGCAAAAACTTGTCAGAGTTTAATCAAGATATAAGTAGAATTCACAAATCAGTTTGGAGCATATCTTGCAATGTGCTTGCTGCTTACTTGAAAACTTTCATAACTTTGTGACTGAAGTCAAAACAAAATAGAGGATAATAAATTATAGCAAATTTAGTAATTCCTTTTTTGTGCCATAACTCTGAAATTGTATTTTCACCATTTCACAATTCTATTATCAAATACCACCAGTTGTATCAAAAATAAGAGTACAGAGATCTAAACCGTAATACATGGTACTTGGTCAGCATGTGAACACAACCACCCTATTTGGAAACAGAATTTAATATTTAAAGATTAATGAAAATGCATCACAAATTTAAAAATAACCATTCCTTACAGTTCATCTCGTTGCCTTTGTGACAGCACCATGGTGGCTGCGATGTCAGGTTAGCGTGATTCAGCAGTGGCTGACTCCTCGAGGTCTGAAGTCTAAGGAGCCCTGGATCCACAATTCAGTCTGCCACTGAGTGGCTTAAATCCAAGATATTTTTCCAGACGTGAAATCCACTAGGAAATCCGGAGGCATTCAACACAGAAGATTCAATCCATCTAGAAGGTGGGGAAAGAGATACCATTAATTTCCTTTAAATAAGCATTTGGTCACCCTGGACTGAGGGGAAGATTTCTGTGCTCAGATTGCAACACCCCTTTGGGCAGAACAAGTTGACAAAGTTGTAAATGCAATTTTATTTTGCTAGTGAGGATTATGCCCTTATGGCCCATCTCCAGCCTGGGTTGAGCAGTCTGGAGAGACTTGGACACATTCTTCATTCCCCATCTTCCCACCATCAGTCCTTCCAGAAGGAAGTCGAAGAAGAGCTGGCCAGTCACAGCTCAGTTCAGTTGGAGGCAGCTGCACCATCTTTTCCTGTGATGAAAAGCCCTTAAGCCTATCATGAACTGTTTGCACTCACCACTCCTGCCAAAAAAGCTACCCCTCTAAGAAGTCTAGCATAAGGACAGAGGATTTATCTTCCGTAAATTTGTCTCTTCATCAACCAAACCCAGCAAACTTGATTCAGTTAATTTTCCACACACACCAGAGATCAGCTAACGCTTCAGCCGGTTTCGGATCATGGCTCCATCACTGCACATCTGACAACTCAAGTCCATTCAGAAGAAAGGTGAAATTTGACCTATTCCAGATAGTGCTCAAATCAGGGCCTTGCACAAATTACTGTTTCTTCCCCCCCACATTATTTAACATCTTATGCACCACGAACTTCAGTATTCTCAGTGCACAATCTAGTTCAACTGGACAGTTTCAATCCCAGTCAAGGCGACACCACCAGAACCATTTCAGCAGCACTGCCTTTTGGTTTCTGCACTGCAGGTAAGCAACACCACTATGAAAAGTGCTGAAGTTAGCATTTCTTGCATACCTGAGGAGAGTCGGTATATAACACCTCATTTACTCAAGCCATTAAGCAAGTTTGACCAACCAGCTTTTAGCAGCGAGAAAAACTGAACATGACAATACACAGGAACTGGGAGACACTGGTGGGTTTGTAAACTTTCTACCTGTGCTCCCACTGCCTCTCCCCTGCTGTCCCTCCACCAGACATAGAGCTGCACAAGTGAGCTGCACTCACTATAAAACCTGGATAATCATATTGGTCAGGAGTCTGTTTTAAAGAACAGCCTTTCTTATATGAAAAAAAATTAAAGAAAATACTTAGCTCATATCATTAATGTCTACTTATCCATCCCAGGGGATCAGGAGCTTGTTTCTAAACCTATCCGGGCTCTGCTGTCTGCTTCAGAATAGGCTTAAACTGCAAGTTGCTGCTATTTCACTCTGCTGGTGGATTTCCCACCTCAAACGCTCCCCACCACACTGCAAGCCATTTAGGACCGGAGCAGCTAAATGGGCAAGACGTCATTTTATTACTGTGACCTCTTCCCTAATAGCTATTTGAGAAACAATTCCATTGAAAACTGATAGCAAAGGCTGCATCCTTCCAGAGGGCAGGAGCAAGCACTGCACTTACTCTTGTCCCACACCTTGCTTCCTGACAGGTAGAAACACAACTGCTTTGCCATAGATGCATCTTCTTCACTACACAGTAGGCGTATCATATACAAATGAATGAAAAAGTAGTTAATATTAAAAAAACACTATTGAAAAGCTCAGAAGAAGTGCCCTCTAGAGGGCAATGCTGCTATAAATTTAAGTACTGAAAACCAGAGGCTTATAATGGCTGAATCTCTGCACTTCATTATGAACATAGCAACGCGTTCAGTAGCGATAAACATTGTGGAGAAGAACAAAACAAGGCACTTCTTTAGCCACAGAAGTACTGTTCGAAGCACTGAACAGCCGAACACAAAGATACAAACTTCTAAAATCTGCTTATAGTACTACCATGGTAAAAATCACAGTATTAAAACCAGAAGGTGAGGTTTGTATTATGAACTACCACTAAGCAATGAACGCCTTGTAAATCCAGCATCACTGCAATAACTCCAGAAAAAAATCGTACTCCAGTATTTTGTGAATTTTGTCACAGGGTCTAGCAGATGCAGCTACATCACTTGCCTAAAAATAGCAGCAACTATATTTATAAGGCAATCCCTGACATGTCGTCTAGTTAGAAAGGCATTTTTTCCCCTCAAATATAAAGTAACACTGAAGTTCTCCTCCTGTATCCCTGCCACTCAGCGACACACAGCCCTCTCCATTGCTCTAACCCTGCACTGCTCAGAGCCACATCTCAGTGCTAGATACATCCCAACAGCTTCAGGGCAGAGCAGCCATTTCTGCTATTAGCAAATTACAGCTGCTCCACAGTGTTACCAACCAACTGATCTACAGTCTCTCGCTGCATGGAAAAGTGTGTGTTCCTAGCACCCTCCTCAGTATTCCTGACTTTTTAACTATGAAGGCACCTGAATATAATGCAAAGTGTTTTTAGGGCAATTTCCTTCATATATATCCTTTAACAAAAGACAGAACAAACCAAAAAGAATGAAAATAAACAAATAGAACATAAAACCAAAAAAACATACAAACAAAAAAAAAAAAACACCCAAGCAAAACGAAAAAGCCTAAAAGGACCCAACTTTAATTATCAAGCTGTGCCAGGTTTAGGAAGAGCAAGGAGTAGGTGACTACTGTCCACGTGCACTCCTGCTCTCCAGCCAGAGAGGGCTGGGACATCCACCAGTCTGTGGAGCAAGCCCAACCAGTCCTCCCCATCACCTGTCGGGGACAGTCACCTCTGTCACACACACCCAACACCACCTCAGCCAGGGGAAGAAGGAATTGTTCAAAGAGAAGCCTTGGTAAAAAAAAAACCAAACAAAACCCACACCAACAAAACCCCCTCTACCTGCCCATTACACCTTGTCTGAAATTGAGCATTTTCAGTATCAGCAGCTTTACTGTGAATAAGGTGGGGTCAAGACAGAGCTAGATCTTTTTGAAAGAAAGGATGTCTTTGTATGAAAATTTTAATTTGTTCTGTATTAAGTACGGATGGCTCTATGGAGCCATCCATGCAGTAACAGCTCTTAATTAAATGTAAAACAGGATCTGCCTTTATTAGTAGTCCCACTTAGACTGCAAAAAGTTGTAATTTCTAACTGAAACCCAATTTGATTCAATACCACTAGTCTGCACAGATAACAACATGGAGTAGCACACCTCTGCGTATGTAGGATCTTGCAACACAAGTGAGATACAAGCATTTTCAGCAAGATCAGTTGTCTTATAAGCACTTTAAAATTGGGGCCAGACCTAGCTGACCACAGAACACCAAACAGGTTGGGCACGTCAAAGGTTGGTCTCCTCCTGCTCCTGGGAGCGCGGGGTCTGCTCCAGTCTCTAGAAGGTACAGGTACCTCTGGGGGGGAAAACAGACACTCTCCCACCGCAGGGCAGGTGGGCTACAACACAAACCATTCAAAAATGGTATGGGACACCCTCCTCAGCCTCGTTAACTATACTGTCTCCTCAGCAGACAACCCCATCTCATCCCAACTGCTACCTTTCCCACTTAGCTAAACATCAGCTTTTACACTTTGGACTGGTAGAAATGTCGGAGCAATAAGGATAAAAGATCTAATTCAATCCCTAAATGCTGTAGGCCTGGAGTGGCATACTGAAGCAGCATCTTTTAAAAATAAACTATTAGCCAAGATTCATTACAGGCCAGATTTTTTTCCCCTTACAAAAGCTTCTAGAACATGCAGAATTATTGATGAAGAGCAACAAATTGGGCAGAAAAACCCGAAAAGCAGGAGAATCCTTCTTTGTAAGGGAAGGTAGAAACAGTACAGAATTGGTTGTTCTGTCTCATTTTACAAAAAAAGGAGTGGAAGTGCCTGCCTCTCCATGTCTGAGAATGGCCTTCCAACTTCCTAAACTGGGATTCAGAGATCCCTTGGCTTCACCCAGTACAGCCTTTAGCTGGAGCCAGCTGCGCTCCCCATGGACTGCCCCACACTTTTACTCCCATGGGAATGCTCAGTATTTCTGCCTGACAAGCATTTAAAAACAGGCCCACCCTGACGGTGACTAAACACATACCTTTTGCAAGTGGTTAGTGTAAAGGCACTGGCTGAGTCACCTCACACTGGCAGTGGACAGCCCAGATCTGATATTGTATAGGAACCACCCTCTTCCTGATGGTGACTAAGAACCCCAACAACTCAGGAGACAGTTGCTTCTTCCTGACATCAAACAGCAGGTCCTCACACCGATCTCTGTCAGTGTGGGCCAAGTAGTTCCTAGATTACTGGAAACCTTGGCAATAACTTACCAAGTGAGACCTGCTGACCATCTCTACAGTGCACAAACAGCTTTTATCTAGTTCAAGCTGATCATCTACTTTGCAAACCTACAATGAGACTAAACAGAAGTTTTCAAACACACTTGAAGACATAAGTTTCTAACATCAAACGCAGGCTGCTTTCTTTGTTTTAACTACTAAATAGTGTTTCTGGACTTTGCTCTCGACTGTTGATTACTGCTGTTAATTACAACATAAATACCCCTAGACACCACAGCTCATCCAAATACTTTAGAGCAGGATGCAAGTTTTGTTATTTTTTCCTGTTTCACCTAAGCCCTTTGTTTTACTATTGTTATGACTCTGTTTAGCAATCGTAATAACTCATTGCTACAGCTTTAATCGGAAGGTTTTACCTGTACATGGCAGCCTAACATTCAACTCTTTCAAAGTAACACATATATTGTACTTTGACAAAATTGAAGCCATAAATACAGAGGTCAAAGAAACCATTAGCTACTAGTTATTAACTCATGATATAAATTATACCTTCAGCAAGATGCTACATTGGTCCCTGCAAGGTATTAGATCAGTCAGGGATTTAGCATCCCAGAAAGAATGAGGGCTTTTGTCTATTAAACTGCCTTACAGGAATCGCATCACAGGAAGGAACGGCACTCGGTGCCTGCCAGCAACAACCAAGCTTAGGAACTTCTCCACTAATGGTGCCACCAACATGTTTCATACCAAGTTCTTATGAAGCCCTTGCAAATTCAAGCATTTTCATAAACACTTCCCGAGATATAAAACTCTGCCATTGCAAGCAACCTTACCTTCCTCAGCAGGATCAGCTCAAGGTTCTCCATTGTCTTTCCTTTGCTCCCATCAAGTATGTCAGAAATACTGCTTCGGGACCAACACCACAAAGAAGTCGCTGAAAGGCTCAACCAACTAACAATACCCATTTCTGCTCTTCAGAAGAAGTTACAGTAAAAATCACTCCCAAGTGAGGTGTGATCCACCTAATTTGCAGTTTGGCAAGTTAAACAGTTACATATTTTACTAGGAACAACATATACACCAGTAAACTGGAAATACATAAATGGGAAGTAATGTTTGTCAAACTCATCACTCATTCTGGAGCATGAGCAAACCCCAATCTCCCAGTGGGAGTAACCTGGCTACGCTGCAAACCCCATGTTACCGGCTGTGGAGGGGCAGCGCTCTGCTGCCACAGGAAGGAGGTTTAAGAACATCTACACAAATATCATGGACTGACACATGGACAAAGAGCAGAGAGTTATTCCAAGCTCATCATGAGCCACTACTCCTTGCAAACATCTGCAGGCTCTAACCAGGTTTTTCAATTCACCTCAATAAAGCTGCAAAGAGTAATGCAGAGAAAGATACATCACATTATAATCCTCCACAAGTTTCACAAGTTCAATTTTACAGGCTTCTTCCACGGCCTAAGTTACTCTGATTACTTAAGCCAGGGCTACCCTCATCAAGAAAATCCCCACCAGCACCATGATGAAAGCCGGTCTCGCCCACTGGAATTCCAGGCTCAAAATCGTTATCACTCTGGTGATTTAAGTCCTCAAGCCCACAGAAATATTTGCTTACTAGTTACAACAAAACCAGTATCAGCTCAATACGTTCTTAAGCACTTTTTCTGTCCTCCATAATTCCCACAGGCACAAACATTTATCCTTCCTGTATTTTATAATTTCTCTCTTAACTTTTTTTTTTTTTAATGAGTTTAACCAAGAAAATCAGTTTCAACATCATTCCTTGGTTCACAACATTGGCAGCAGCAGCAGTTAATAGACCAGGGTCACCCTGCTGCTGCCTGGCCACTTCCAGCCACTGCTGGCCAGTCTGTTCCCACAGGTCTTGGAATACTCAGTCAGAGCTCCTCCAGGAACTTCAAAATAAATTAATTCAATTTCTGCAGTTTTAATGACCGTTGCTTAGGCTCCATAAACAATCTTCCCTACAAAAACACAGGCTACTTACACTAACCACGTAACTGTAGCTCATTATATCTGAAATTAGAAGAGATAGATGGCACAAATCGCGGAGCAAATGCATTAGGAGAACAGAACAGACCAACACCTCTCAACTCAGAGCTTATCAGAGTTGTGCACTGGTGGGCTTTAACAACAGGCAATTTGGGTTGGTTTTTTTTGCAGAATCCTAATACCCTAGTGAACTCAACTACAAAACCGTTTGATTTCTAAGTATAATTATGTCAAAATCATGTATTTAGGAATATTCTACAAGAATGTTCCTTTGAAGGAGACCAGATCTGAGACCATGTTCCCAGCCTGTCAGGTTAGGCTCACCCGATACTGAGTACCTGGGGGTTAAAAAGGCATAAGCCATTACGGACACAAGGAACACACAACCGGGGTCACACGATGAAATCAATGACAGAGTTTTAGATTGCTCACATTCAGCTTCAAATTTAAATCTGAATTTGCAATCATTTAAAGTTCCAACAACCTGTGTAAAACTCAAAATAGTCTTGAGTGTCCAGCTACATGCTACCAACTTTCAAGGAGTTTCTCTTAACACGTTTTACTGTTCTTAAAAGATGTTTTACCTGGAAGAAAATTCCTTATGTTTTCTTCTGAGTTTGTTAATGTATCTTCATTATGTATGTAATGTATCAGTTCAGTTACCTGCCTCTCTTTAGGCAATTTTTCAACCCCAGTGAAAAGTAAGTCACTTATGAACTGTTAGCAGAGACCTGAGCCACCAAAAGACTAACTGAATTGATATAATCAGAATTAAATTCCACAATTCTTTAAAGTTGAGATGATCGGTTTATGTACTAATAAAGAAGAAAAGCCTGTTGTATTGTCACTTGCTACATGGCTGGCACATTAGCCTTACAATGTTTTTCAACACTGTATTTTGTTTCTTAACATATTAACAAAGTGGTTATTTGTGAGTATTTGCAGGCAATTAGAGCTACAGTCCTTTATGGGAGAACTAGATTGAATTAACTGTTCTCTTATAGCTCTACATTACAGTGCTAAATTCTAGCAAGTATATAAGCACACTTCCTTTTAATATAAGACTAATTTTTAATGGTCTGCTTTTGTTTTAAACCTAGCAAGCAAAAAGCTGCTTTATCAAACTCAAGCCACAGAACAGGACAACTCTTGCCACAAAGGTATTGTACAAACAGATTTCATAGAAGCTGCCATTTAAATACTAATCTCATTAGAAGTGAAGTAATATCCATATTTCTTGGGCATAACTACTATGACCTGAAAAGGTTTCTTAGACATTTCTCTCCATCTGTTGATAGGAAAGAAAAATGGTAACCAATAAAATAAAACATCCAGTTCCTTTTTTTCCCCTTCATGTCACCCCCAGTTAGAGCAGAAAAGCACACACAGAGTATAATCACCGGAGAACAGCCACGCAGCTCTTACAGTGTGGCAAACACACCTCAGCCTAGAAAAATGTCAGAATTCATCACCTGCTAAGCCAGCAGGGATGAGTTGAAGAATACAAGAAAGCTACTCATTTATGTACTGGGCTAATCTTTTTCCCACTTTTCAGCCTTTGTCAGTACAACCAGCTGAAGGATTATGAAAAAGTGAGCTCCAACAACTATCTTATTCTGGAAAAACAAAACAAAAACCAAATCTGATCTGAATTACAACTCTGAGCCTTATTTTGAATTCGTAAATTTCGTAAGCCTGTTATTCTGCAATTAAGCGAAGTCTTAAAATGCCTGTAGGTCTTAAACACAAATGCTTTGCCAAGTATAGCAATATAGGATTACACATAATGGAGAATTTTATGCACTGTTTGTTCACATTTTGCAATAAGTTACCATAAATACTTTCCATTTCAGTTCACTTTAAAATATATTTGCTTTCATAAACCTTTAATACAAAAAACTGAGAAGTCCTATGCCTGTTTTCTTATCCCTTTCACCTACTTTTGCAGGTTAATTGAATTGACTTTGCTAAAAACCTGACACTGTAGTTTACTTCTGAAAATAATTCAACGCTAAACCCACAGGGAACAGGAAAGCAATCTATAGCAGATCAGAGATAATGCCTATGTTCCAAAGACTTGGAACGCAGGTTCCAATTACATCTAAAAAACAAAGCTAAGAGATGTCATCAAGATGCTATAGAACAGGAGCAAGTTAACTACTCTGCACTGCATGTTCCCCAAATAAATGCATTTCTATCCTAATTAGAGATGTGCATTTAAAAATAAACTTAGATATCCATCTACTTTTCTGTATTATTTCAAGTTATAACCAGTACTTAACAGATCACTGGCGGTCACTACCTACCTTTAGGACCAGAAAATAACAAAAGACATTCTCAGTGCTGTTACCTTCCAAGGCACCAACACTATGGCCCAAATTCACTAGGAAAATATTTTTTGGGGAAAAGAAGTCCTTAAATTAATGTAGTCTTGACATTTATCCACTCTCTATCGCTTCAGTTTTGTGACTCTGGGAAAAGCATGATACAGCTAGCTCTCAGGAGAGCACCTAAAGCACGTGGTCACTACACACCATTTTAGCGCCTTTAAGCATCTTCCAGGTCAGAGCCCAAGTCTGTGATCCACACGAAGACTTTGGTAGAAAACAAGTGAAAACATCCTACTTCCAGTCTGTCTGTTCAGTTCTGTGAGAAAACGCAGGGAAATTTAACTACCAATAAACGAACCACCTGGGAAAAAAGCAGGCTGCAATAGAAAGGAAACCTTTAAAACATGTGAAAAGGTTTGCGACGTAAAAGTCTTTATGCTTTTGTTCAGTATGCTGTGATGGTGATATGATAACAAGGAATTATTTCACAAAATTAGTTTTAAATTGCTATCAACCCCCACTAGGTTTTCACTGAACTTCACTGGAAACCTGAATAATGTTCTGGTCAGACACAGGGTAGCGAAACTGGGGAGTAAGGCGTAGAACGGGACCGAAAGAGAAGGATGTTAGTGCTACACTGGGCTGAAAAATTCCAAGCTCCTATATTAAACTTATTCAGAGAAACACGCAATGCACACCATGGTTTATCTGGATGACTTCAGCAAAAGAGATTTTTCAAAATCATTTTTCCTAGGTCAAACGACACATACACAATCTGTGACAGCAATTCTAGAGCACTGTATTTAAGCTACTTTCCCTTAGCCACTGAGAGAAGAGTTCATGTACTCAGAATGGTTTCTTACGGTTGGTCACCAGTCATGCACTGGATTTGAACTTTGCTCTTCTCAGTTCTCCCCCTTATCCTTTTCTGGTTCGAAGAATTAAGTAGTAGATTTGCAACCATCAAGCAGGTGACAGAAGGATACCCAAATTTAAATATTTCAATTATTAAACTGCCTGTTACATTGGAAATGGGATGTTGACAAAAATGACTGTGAATTGATTAAGTTTATACATGAAAAGCAGTTGGAAGGAAACTTTAAGGAACGTGTATGTTAAAGCTTTAGAAACGGAAGGTTGAAAAATATTCAGCCAGAGCTACCACTCTTCAAAATCATGAGAACACTGTTAATCCTTTAGCCATTTCCAAAGCTTCTTGGCCAAAAATGGCTTCACTTGACAAGTGGGAAAAAAACCCTCAACACCAAAAATCCCGAACATCGTAATTGTCATGCATAAATCTTATCCTGTTACAGGGAACAGAGTTAACGGAGTTTAATCGTTCTTGACACAGGTACCAAATGTAACAAAATCAGGGTTCTCGTAGAAGGTGCCTCATCTTTCCTATGGCCCATCCTCACCTACTGCACCACTGCCTCTGCAGCGCATCTGGAGTTGTGGGAACCAGTCCCTGTGAAACCCCTGCCTTCCTCTCCCCACCTTCCCCAGCATCCCCCCAGAGCTCCATCCACTCGCACTAGGGAATTCCTGCTGCAGAGAAAGTGCTCTCCCTGGGGACCGTCCCTCATCTAAGCCAAGAGAGCTGAAGACAAACACAGAATTACTACCTTTACTGCTGAAATGGAAACACCTTTCCATGCAGGAGCCATGTCAGCACAAAACAGGGCCAAGAAAGACCAGGCACTAGGCAGCAAACCATGACATTCACACCCATCTCAGTTCTCATTTGCCTCATGTATGTATTTGTGATTGCGATATGCTGTGGTACTGGAAATTATCCATCGTTAGTACTCATCCCAGCATTATTAGTGTGACAAAACCAAGAAAAAGATAAATTCCGAGTTTGTTGGAATAGTGTTAGCTCTTCACAAGATTTTATTATAAAAACGGCATGCATGATTAGAACTTTAACCCCATTCTCACTGCCTGCTGTGGATCAATACTAGGGTGGGAGCTCCTGTTAAGCTTCCCCCAATCTAGTTGGTGCTCACTGCCCACAAATCCAGCTGAGAACCAATAACTTCTACCATTCCTGATTTAATAGACACCATCTGTTTCAAAATACGTATACACAATCACATTAATGACATCATCCTCTTAATAGACTGTAAAGACACTAGCACTTAAATAAACCAAATTGTTTATCCAGCCTTTTTCTTCACCCCAAAAAACAGGTGAATCAAGGACAAGGCAAACTGCCAACATTGTTTCTTTACAGAAGAAACAACTGTTTATCTAGAGAAACAGGCTAGAGGTTTCTAACTCATTTTCCCCTGGTCTTAAAGAAGGATAAACCTAACACCTTTGCTTTAGCATTAAGCTACCTCCATGCAGAAAAACAAAGCAGAGGCAATCTGCAAAGGGGCAAGACACTTGTCTAATTAAACCAGAAGAACTTAAGATCCATGGAGCACAATAGGAACAATTACCCATTGACACAAGAGGAAGGTACAAATAATCTCAATCCCTAAAGCCGCTGTGCTATCTCCGATGTGAGCACCATACAATGTTCTCCCATCAGCCCTACCTCCACGGCGGTATCGGCAGCTGAGTCACCAGCAGGCACTGAGGACAAGAGGTGCTTCAGAAAAGCCCATCTATGAACTCACTCAACAGGGACCTAGTCAACAATGGATCTCAGAAAATTACAGGACAGGCATTTGCTGCAGCACCACCTATAAACCTCAACCACAATGGATTGTCCCGTAACTGGAAATACCTTTTTGAGGCTGCAGCAAATAGTTACTGGTTAAAAATACCAGGTAAGTCTTCCAGAATCAACGGAATCACGATGATGTATTTATTAATTTAATTACAATCCTTATCCAGAAGTCCATAAGCAGCCAAGTCAAACTGCTGGGCTCTCTCAGAAGCAGTACCAATAAGGAGGAAATGGCTAGAGTACTTCTAAATATATTAACAAGTACTTTGAATTCATAATGTTGATTTTTTTAATGTAGTTAAGCATGCATCAGTGCACTTGCTACTGCTTAGTATGACAATGCTGTGCACACATGATTTGCTTTGAAGAGGATTGTATGTTTATAGCACTGATGAAATGGATCAGAGCACACACTTATTTTCTAAGTAACATTTTTCTTTGAAATTTCCTTAACAGTACACACCAGCATGAAGTGATATGAGAGTGGCTTCCATGACAGAGAACTAAAAGCAAGATAGCCTAAGTCGCAGTGGTCTAATGCCCTAAAGGGAGAGCATGAGATTAAAAAAAAAAAAAAAAGATAAAAGAATGAGCTTTTAAACATGCTGAATGAGACAAGCATTGCCTCATTCAAACCCTGCCTCAATGAGTATTAAGAAGAAAAGGCCCTTCTTTAAACAACTAAGATAAGATGTAAGTTAGATATACACATTTGTTAGGGCTAACTTGCAGTACCTACCCAGTTCACCAGGTTAAAACTAGAACAAAATTATTCATCAGATAAAGATTATGGTTCTTCCAAATGTTTCTAATATGTAACATTCATCAGATCTCAAGACATGGAGGAAAAGCATTGTTCTGAAATAACTGTAATAGAAGAAAACCATTTAACTCAACCTGAGCTAAGGGCACCACAATGAAGCTGACACAACCCAGCCCCAGCTCAAATCACAGCCCTGCACTTCCAGCGAGAGCACCAGCCTGCCATGCAGAAGACGACCACACGTGCACTAACTTGGACAGCATTTAGAGTAAGAATTCTGAATAACTTCATGTACTTGAAGACTAGTTTTAAACAGGTCAGGATTATGTCTTAGTGTAAATGCCTATTTTTAAAAGCTTAAATTGAGGTGTAACCTCCTCTGTCAGACAGATCAAAAGCCAAAGCAACATCACCCATTAATCAACACCTGCACCCAAAAGCCACATGAGAAGCCCCATTTCCCCTTATGTCAGGTAATAGAGCAGCTCCCAAGAAATCCATTCAACCCAGGCAAGGCTTAACCAACTGAATACATTTTCAGTAGACAGGCTGTTCTGCCAATGATTAAGCTCTTATAAAAAGGAGAAAGAAGAGACCAGTCGTAACGTCATTAACAGATGTGCACGTACAGACAGCACATAACTTACTACTTCTTTACGCTAAACCTCACAGAAGAAACTCAGATCCATTTTGATTAACACACATGGCTCTGATACTTGGGAAATATCTTCAACTGTGATCACAAAGTACATGTTATAGGCTGGCAACTCCCTCACACCCTGTACAAAATCTGAAATTATTATTTATTAATACTAATTACCGATTTTTATTGTCCTCTTGGTTTCCTGAATTAAGGCCTAAGCAGTTCCTATTTTCAGGCTGACAAGTATTTCAGCGTTCACTTCACAGATATTTCAGCAGCTCTCACACAGCCTTTGCCTTTAGCTTAGCAAAGGGGCCTGAAGTTCACAGAAGTAGGGGAAAGCTGACTGAAACAAGACTGTTCAAAAGCTGTTCCTCTTCATACTACAGGAATTCCAACCAGTCTATTTCATGAAAACCAGAAGCAGCTACACAGGGTTGTAAATAAACTGTCACAAACATAGACAGTATATTTCTGAGCTACAGAAAAGCAGGGATTTTCCAGCTATTGTTTGCCCCTAATGTTTTACAAGAGGGGACAAACACATTATAATTAGCACTGATGAGAGTTGGTTATAGAGTTCCTGAAGACAGACAAGGTTGGAGCTTTGGGCAAGGCAGTCAACAGATGTTAATTCCATAGTGGCCCATCGATAGCAAGTTGGATAGAAAAGTTGAGAGCAGACAAAGACCAGAAACTGAGCACTGAAGGCTGGGTGGAGCAGAAGAGTCAGCAAGACAGACCTTGCGAACAGTCATAAAGGTAAGCTTTAATGGCTTTTTTTTTTGTACAACAGAAGTTACCAAGTTACTCCTGTACAGAAAGTAATTGCCATCATTTCAAGGACAAAAATCAACCAAAATTATAAGGAGGCAAGTGTTTTATTGGATTCTTCACTACTCCTAGCCTGGACTTATTTTTAGACACAGGCATTTAGTGAACACATCCACTGAATCCCGTAACATCTACTCTAAGTGTTCATTAATGAACTACATCTTAAAAAAAGCCACTACCACTTAATTTAATTTTGGGCAAATTAAAACCAAACGCAGTCTCATCTGTGGCCATCTACCATCAAAAATTGGATTTCAGAAATGAGACAGACCCAAGAAAAAGCAAAACCTTGGCCTGTTTTGGAATCCTTCATGTTCAGTGTTGGACTCACTCTGATCAACACCGAATTCAGGCGGGAATGCCATGAGCCAGGTCTGGAACAGGAGAGCACTTCTATCAGCAGCCCCTCCTAAGTGCTTCGTGTGATCCCTATTGTATTCTCCAAATCCTTTGTTCTAACACCTTTCCTACCCAACTTTAAGTGTAAGCATCAGCACTCCCCCCACGACGCAGCAGTACCCGAGCAGCACAGTAATGGTCTTACAGAAGCATATCATTCACAAGGGCTTCCAAAATCTCGAGGTGTTAATTTATATTAACTCAGCACGTGAAGAAGGGTAATGCAATTAAGTCCATATACTGATAGGAGTTACTCTACTGTGGCCATCGGAGAAAGCAGGGATTGTCTTTTCTTGTGTGCCCACCCATAACGCAGCCCAACCAAGAAGTTGTATGAACAAATAATAGCAGTAAGCAACAATACAGGGGTTCGCTGTATTTCGGTGAATCTTGTGTATAAAATGCTCGCACAAAAATTATAGTTCTTATCTACAGTGTAAATAAAATAAATTCAACAAGTGAATATCTATGTCAATAAATTAAAATGGTTATGAGACAAAAAAAATCTGGCTTTGCAACAGTGACTGGTCACTTCTCACTGTCAGACAAATCAAGATCCACCCTGCAGAAAAATGAGCCTCAAAGCAGAATGTGAGATTTGTTTCATTTCAGAAGGTTCCTGCACCATTAGATTCTTCCCTAAAGAAGAGACTTCATTGTTACGGCAATTAGTATTCCTCCACCCCAGCAAAACGCAAGCAAAGGAAAAAAAAAAAAGCTATGAAAGGGTAATCTAGCCATTTCGCAGCTTTGCCTCCTTACTCCACCCAGTCTCTTCTCTGCTCAATGGCTGCACACAGCATCCATAAACATGGTAATATCGAAAGAAACACACAAATATGACATTCCTGCGAACAAGCTAGAAATTTGCAATAAATCCTTCTATTTAAAAATATTTTCTTTGTTTAGTTCCCTCACATAATTTTCCTATTTAACAAAATGACTCTAAGGGCAAATAACATTTTGATAGCAGACCCTCCCTCTTCCGAAAACCAGCCGAATGCTGCACAACCATTTACAAAATGATCAACACTGAATATAGGTTCTTTAACCCCCATCTCCTAATACTATAAACAATACTGTCATAGAAATATACACTTAAAAGAATCTCCATATAAATACATAATTCAGTTAAGTCATCACTATGCCCAAATATTTATTTACAGTAAAAGAGTGGTTAATAAAGATTTTTAATATAGCTTAGATTAACCTTCCACCATTCCCGGTTAGGTAATTCATTATGAATTGACTTGACCTGCAACAACCAAGCCCTCTGCTGCAGCACTATCAGCAAGGAAATTTTACCAGTGATACTACGGCAAAGAAAGGGAAGGTGTCACATTATTATTGGCATTAAAGGTCAAGTGTTATTGCATCCACCTTAAACAACAACAAAATACCCTCACACCCACAGAACGGCATAAACCCTAAAGTTTTCAAGGGAGGCACCACTCCCACCCCCCAACTTCCATCAAAAGCCCTGCCTGCGTATAACCTCCTGCTGAAACAAAAACTCGAGAGTAGCAATAAA
This sequence comes from Tringa tobata, assembly GCA_033628505.1. Classification (NCBI taxonomy): domain Eukaryota; kingdom Metazoa; phylum Chordata; class Aves; order Charadriiformes; family Scolopacidae; genus Tringa; species Tringa tobata. Next base: position 144,928 of record JAHREE010149165.1, on the reverse strand, counting down.
TAGAGGATTTTGGCCAACTCGATCGCTATTACAAGGTTTCCAAGGGAAGCCTGTGCGCCTGTAGAGGAGCAGGCAGCCGTATGACCCCAAGAAGGAGAGATCAGACCTCCCTCCCCCCGTTTTCACTGCAGCTGGTTCTGAAGGTCTGAGCCACCTCCTCCCAGCGCTCTCCCCGCTGGATCGCCGCAGGAAAACACGCTGGATGCGAAACACATTCTTAAAATAACACCTTCGGATAACCAATTCTGGTTTTGCTGTCCGTGCTGGGCCGGGCCGGGCGGTGCGGGCCGTGGGGGGACACGCCTGCCCTGCCCGGGGAGGGGACGGGGGCTGCCCCCCAGCAGGAGCCCAGGGAGGGGATGTTGCGTGTCCCCCCCCGGCCCGCACACACCGCCCGCCTCGCCCCGGACGATATTTTTATTATCGTTTGCGTCGGGCCCGCCGCCTCCCCCCCGGTATCTTGCTAAGTCACCAGAAGGAACGAGGCGG
>JAHREE010149165.1:101395-144202 GCA_033628505.1 Tringa tobata | reverse complement strand
CGGCTGAGGCGCAGCGCGCCGCTCCCGGCCTGCCCCGCGCCGCCCGCTTCCCGGCCTGCCCCGCGCGCCCTGCTGCGGCCTGCGGGCGCCGCCCGACGCCTGCCGGGCCCCGGTGAAGCGGCACCCACCGGCTCCGGGATCCCAGCCCTCCGCTGGCACCGGCCCTGTCAGCGTCCCTTCCCAGGCCCTTGTGTTCCACACATTGCGGGCGCTGTGGCAACCTGCTGCCCTGTCACACACCCTCCACCACTGCCGTTGTTTTCTTCAGCGCAGTGAGAAAGCTGCGTTAATGAAGTCTGTGAATGGCAGAAAATAGGTGCAAATATCGGCGAGGAGACTAATACTACTGGAGGGGCCAGGGAAAGAAAGAAAAGGCAGAGTAAATACGTGAATTTATCTGTGGTGTAGCTCGGAGGGTGGCTATAGGCCTGTCTGCATTGCCAGCTCTCCCGAGACGTGAAACGCACAATATCTCTGCAAAGCACTGGAGAAAGGGGCAAGACAGGGCCCTGCCGTGGTGCCCGTGAGGGGACTTTGTTCTGACCCTGCTGGTGTTGCAGCCAAGAAAGGTCTGATGGCAGAGTCACGCTGCTCCTCTCTGGGCTGTTCGTCCAGCCTCACCACACAGATAGGCTGCTGTGGCGTGTTCTGGCTCGTGTGGAATCTGCTCCTGAGACAGCACTATTTTTAGTGAGTAACCTTGTCCTGCAGACCTAGAGTTACCAGATTTGAAAGAAGCATGCATATAATTTGCAACCGTTACCTCTGTGTGACTGGAGATACAGGGACATGGCGTGTCCACATGCTTCTTGCTAGTGCACATTCACAGTATCAGTATGAAAAAAATCATGCTTTACACTTGGAATAGAATGTTATTATAATCTTCTACAAACCCCGCTGGGTTAAATCTCAAAGTGTCATTGTTTTAATATGTCAGTGTTCCTAAAGGTAAACTGAGACACAGGCCACTGAAGGTTGACTCCGCACACTCACAGGAGGTGGGTGGTGGAGGAGCACACAGAGTCCTGGGCAAATGGGCTGCCACCTCTCTCAGTTGCCATTAGACAAACATGGTCAAGCAACTATGTACATCCAAAGCTAAATTCTCCCCTTAGTTCTTGATTTTGCAATCTTCATGGTGTTCACTGGTTTGTCAGAGTGTCGGTGGCAGCAGTCCTTGCCCAGGTGCTTTGCAAAATACTCCATTTGGTAAGTGAGGGAGATGAGCTGGCGGTGGCCCCAACCAGCGTCGCTGCTTAATCGCAGTAAATCCAGATGCAAACCAGAAGGAGCCCTGCTGTTACAGGAAACAGTTACATGTGTCACTATCAAAGACGGGTGACCAAAGTCACCTCGAATGTTGGCAGGCGTAACAGCATAATACAATGTTCAACACAGGCCATAAAGTATTCTGAAATGCTGATTTGAGGTAATAAGTAATTCCGCACGTAACATTATCCCTATAGCAAAAACTTGAAGAAACTTCAAGGGACACTGGAAGTTCCATAATGAAAAGCCTTATAGTTTTATCTGTTCCTATTGCAAGTAGCAACTCAGATTACTAATATCTAAAATTTATGTAATGATTCTCTGTTTATGCACTGAGGGCCCTTGGCAGTGCTTTCGGGCAGCTTCATTGTTGTGCTGTGGCTTGTGGTCAGTCACTTTCTCTTTTGTTTATGTTTTTATTTTATGTGGCAGTAGGCAAGAGAGGGCAATTTAAACCCAATGCACAGTGCAAAACTGCAATTGCATCCAGGACAAATTTTGAGCGTGAACCTGCATTTAACTTTTTTTTTTAATGGACGAGATCACAAGTTTTAGATCCATTTAAGCCTTGAAAATTTCTTATAGTTTATACCCAGAGATGATGATATCACAGACATTCCCAAATATGCTGATGAAATTCAAAATGAACTAAAAGTAATTCAGATGCAATATACTGATTAATACAATTAATGACGAGATAAACAGTTGGATAGTCAGGAGGCCAAATTTCCAGTGAGGAGAGGATGCAGTGTGGACCTGATCCTTTTGTTAATGAAAACCAATTGAAACGGAGCAGTGTGTGTCAGTGTCCTGTACTGACATCTCAAGACAGTGTCCAGGTACTTTCCAAAAAACAGGATTGGATATGCCCATACTGTGGTGTTTTTTTGACCCAGTATTTCTAAATTTCTGTGCTGACCTCTGGCAATAGGACTTTCCCTCTGTGGCAGAGATAACATTCCCGGTTCCCGCATCAGGCACGTGTCAGTGGTATTTCATACACTTGTCAATGTGAGAAGCACAGTAGATCAAAATTGCTAATCTGCCCAGTCCTTTGTGCCACTCAGGTATATAGAAAAATAATGTGTCCAACTGAAGATTATTGTTCCCTGCATTCTGAGTCCTAGGGGGTATTAGCCATTGGTCAGCTTTAGCCTCTTAGATTGTTCTCTGGCAATTAACATACTTTTAATTTTTAAATGTGCTAAGTAAATTTTCTTATCTCTTAAGAGGCATACAGACGTTGGCTCCTTTGTTTTTTAATGTGCTGATTACAAATGGGGAGGCCATGAGGGAGCTTAGAGGCCTCCTCTCCTCCTGTCAGGTGAGGGACAGGAGCCCTTTCCACGCTCGGGTTGATCACCCATCAACATGTGCTCGGTTGTATTGCCGTGCGTGTAACTCGCCTCCTCACGTCCCACGGACTCTGAACTGCTGACGGCAGGCCTTGCAGCCCGATGGCTCAGCCCTTTTTCCCCCATCTCTACTGCTTCAGTGTGTTTGATCATTCATATGTTGCCTATGAATGAAAGCTGTCATTAATATTCTGTGTGTGTACATATTTGTGCAGCAGAACATCCCTAGCAACCTACTACTATAATCAACTAATTTACATGTTGCAAGTCCATCTCAGTGCCTGACCTATAAAAGGCACGAGCTGTTACAACTACAGAGCTTTGGGAGATAAAAAGTTGCACAAAAAATGCCTCCACAGACTTGAACTGAAAGATCGACTCGGTTTTAGGTCAGGAGTAAATTCTGGTGACACAAATAGTGTCATAGCTAGGTGCTAAGCGCATAGCAAAGGAAAATTAACTTCTAGCAGTGCCTTGCCATTCAATTTAATGAGTCAATGGGCATGTCTACCTGTGTCGTTAACCCTGTCGTTGCAATATATCACAAGTGAGAATTCTCTCATCTTTTTGTTCGCTAGTAAATAGTGACTTCTCTCTGGGTCAGGCAAGACTTGCCTCTAAAGCTGCAAAATTGTCCACTTTATTGTTTTATAGATGGAAGTACATGCAAAAGTTTCTGCCATTGTATATTTTTGAATTGTAACATCACTTGAGGTTTGACTTAAAGGTATTGAAAGTTATTTTTTTCAACCAAAACAGAGATAAAACACCTATGGGTGGGAAAATGTTATGATCCCAATGCAAAGCATAGCACAAAAGGATTCACATTCCTTTTTAATGTCTATTTGGTTTTTAGAAATCCTACTTCCAGTACTGCTGTGGCCTTTCCTATATATTGTAAACATAAGGAAGACGGCATTCTCTAGCTGTAGCCCCTCTCTACCCAACCATCTTAATAGCATTAAAAAGAAGAGAAGATAAACAAAGCTGGTCTTTAAGTGTTTCAGTATTGAGAACCTTGGCCTTGTGGAAAGTCTTCACCTTCCACAGTAGAATTTCTAACTGAAGTGAACCCCTTTTCAAATTTATTATAAAGAAAGCGAGGTGATGAAATTTTCAGCAAGTCTTGCATTTTAACTTCTAGAAATTCACATGCCGATAGTTACTCTATTTTGCCTCTCAACTGAACTGGTCACCATGGATAGGTTATAAATGGTTTGTGCTACTAACAGTGACGATGTTGTCGTTCTATACCTTGATTCAATAGTCTATATTTCTGTGGATATTATTTTCACATAAGTTCTTTAAGCTCCTCTTAGTCCACCAGCTGCTTTTCCTAGGGCCAAAGGATGAAAGTCCAGGTACAAGTAGCATTTCATCAGCTTATCAGTTGTGGTTTTACTGGCTGTACCCTGACAGAGGACCTTATATAAACTTTATTGTTCACCTTTGAAGTGCAGCTTTATCTGACAGCTCTAAGCCTGGCTCACTTGTCAAGTCACAGTTTATCTGCTGGCTAGTTTGTGTTTTAGTGAGGGTATAATCAGTGTTTGCTGTGTCTCACATTCAACCTCTGTCTCCATACAGGGAGATATTCAAAGTACCCTTTTTTGTGATTGTGTGAAAACGAGTATTGTGTATATTAACCTAACAAAGTTTTTAACATAAGAGTATTAATTGCAGGTATTTATTGCCATACAAGAAGATGTTTTCTATTCCCAAATTTTTAAAATTTATATGAGAATTACACTTATTCAAAGGATGAATATACTTATTTTAAAAACTTTTATTTAATATTTTCAGCAAATTATTCCTTATATCTTCAAAATGTTCTTATGAGTTAAAGTGAACACCTGTAACATGTACCTTGCAATTAAGAGCACAGTAAAGCAATGCAGGGATAATAAAAGACCCACCTTTCACGGAGTCACAGAATGATAAAGAGTTGGAAGGGACCTTTGGAGATCATCTTGTCGAACCCTCCCATCTCAGTCTAACTGGGCATGAGTTTCCGTGCTAATGTAGAGGAGCGCTACAGGTGCACGTGCAGATTAGATCATCGCAGACTCCTGCAGCTAAAAAGAATAATTTGTGTGCAAAAGGACCTAATTTGCATAGAAAGGTGCTGCAAATGCCCGTGCAGATATTTTAGATGAGATAAGTCATCCATCAGTCTCAGAAATATGTTCCTAAGCATATTGCAACTGCAATTAAGCAAATTTTGACATGCTCTAAGAGCAGGCCTTTGTTGTACCTCAGCGTCACTTTCTCATTCACACCTATAACCTCTAGAAGCCGCACTGCAGAATGAAATAAACTAGATATACAGATTGTTAGAAGTAGCTTCACAAATTAGTGTATCAAAGTAAAAAAGCAACTATAACCCAAGAGTTGGTCAGTGTAAGGGTTGGGGAAAATAGTCCAAAGCATATTAGCATGAGGTATTGTTAAAGGAGGGGAGCCCAAACTAACATCAATGTATTCTTAATCCATAGTTATCCCAGATTTGGATTAAACTGCCTTCTGGAGGTTTTTTTAAGGCCCTTTTTATATCAAAGTGTTTACCTTTGGTCACAGCATTTGTCCTTCTAGTGGGTTTATATTAAAAAAAAAAACTGAGATAAACTTTTCTGCCAAGTATATCAATGGAATTACTGCTGATTCAAAAGCATAGTTAGAAACAAAGCAAATGTGTTGGTTTTTTAATTCTTTAAATTCCATTGCTAATTATAGTAATGTGTAATCATGGATGTTGTTAGTGCTGACACTATCCACCCCCCGTCTAAATTCCTTTCACTATATTCCTGTTCACTTGAAATAATAAAGCATTGCCAGCAATGCTAAATGACATGGTTTGTATTTGGTTTAAGCATCATACAGCAAAGGGTAGTCTCATTGCACTCAACCTCATATTAGAAGATACTCTCATGATATTTTTCATGCTTTTATAATTTCATCGTTTATATATAACATAGAAAATTGAAATTTAATTCTAACCTGAGAAGCAAATCCTCTAAATCATTTCCAGCCGTTCATGTTAGTTTGTTTTTGCAGAATCACCAGAAGATCTTTAAAGTTCTGCTTTTACAGCAGCAATGTGTTGCTCGAGATATTGTAGAACAATAGGGGAATGCGGGCTCTGCCCCATGGATGCTGCAGAGTCTAAATAAGTGTCTTTATTTAGTTGATCCATGACAGTTAGAGAAAGATGTTATTCACAATGTCATTTCCATTCTAGATGTGGGAAATGGAAAAAGCTTTATAGAAAGTGTAACTTTTGTCTGTTGTAAAGGAAGTCTATCGGCAGTTCCTGACTGTGATTGTGGCATTTCTGTTGACAGGACAACTCCTCGTTCCCTCAGGAGCTGCAGTGAGCTGAGCTGAGCTGAGCTGGCTCCAGGACCGAGGTACTGCCTCTCCAGAAGGATGATGGACTTTGCAGCTGAAGTTATTAATGAGCTGACAGAGGAGCTTTATAACATACAGACTGAGGTATGCAGGGACCCTGCTCAGGAGCTACTCAAAAGATGATTTGTAATCTTACGTGTCTTCCAAACAAAAATACCATCCTGAGCAGAAACACATTTTACAGGGAAAGTTAATGCTCTTTTCCTAATGTACAATCTATTTAACTAATAAACCAGCTCCAAACTTTAATAAATTGACAATCTATTCCCCCATTAAAATCAGCAACATTTTACAAAAAATAGAGTTATTCAGAATTGTAAATGCCATACTGATGCTTCATCTTTGAAAGTTTAGGATATTATTACCAGTAAATTCAAATTCTCTTTTAGATCAGAAAATTCATAATTATTGTTTCTCAGTAACATCAAGAATGTTATTGGTCCAACCAGAAGGCTTAGGAGTTGAAATCGATGTGTGCTGAGACTAGTATCAACTTTTAAAAGGCTGGTCCAGGTTTCTTTCTGACAGGAAGGAATCTTGCATCTTCCCTGCGCCCAGGAGGTAGGTGGCTCACGGTGCCTTATGATTCACATCCATAAGAATGCACCATGAACACCCCGTGCACAGATACTCACACGCCCTAATCAAATTATATGTTTGACACATTCTTAAAAAGAAACTTTCTGAATGCAATTATGCTCGTTAGTTGTGCTGTGATTCAGTGTTATGCTAGCTGGGAATGAAATACATCAGTGGCGGTTCCTCATAGCATATTGCATGAGGAAACAGTAACCTTAGCTTGCCTTTTTCCTACTCTTTTCCCTTGGAGAACAGCTATAATTAATCCTATGTAATCTAAAATGGGTTGTGAGGAAGGACCACTTAGAGACATTGCCTGTCGTAGTAGGCATTTTAAAGTAATTGTACTGAAACCAGTAAGTAGAAGAAAGAATCTGAGATTTACAACTTTTGTCAGACAGGAAATACAGAGAAAGAAGCTGGGGGGAGGGCAGAGTTCTTGCTGGTACTCTGGGGTGCTACGCTGCTGCCCAGGCGGACCTTCAGCAAATGACAGAGGCAGTAAAATGGTTCATTCTGTAGTACATGAATACGTATATTTCTTTAATTAATCCCTTCTAGCTGAAACTATAATTCTGAATAGTGAGGAAAATGGTAGAAGAAGGAACGTCTGTCCATTTTTGGAAAAGTTACAAATTCTTAACACTGATACACTGTGATGTCCTGTGCTTTGTTCTCTCAATAACTCCTTTTGGGCAATCATTTAACATCTTTTGAATACTTCTTAGAACAGATACTTCTTAAAAAGCTTCATATTTATGAAGCTTTTTTATAAAATCTCTTGCAAGACCAGCGGTAAAGCTCTAGGTGATGGTGATAGAATTAATCATCTCACTGATCTGTAATGTTTATAGCAGAAAGTGAACGTGCTTTCACACTCTACTGGCTGAAGTGCTTCCTCAGACCATTGGTATAGTTCTATTATTTGTTCTAAGCATAGTTTAGTGCCCTCAGTGACCTTATTATGTAAATATATATATATGATTAGAAAAGATACATTTCAGGATGTGACATTTTCTGGCCAGGTTAGAAAGTGCACTTAAAAATGCTTTGGAAAGGATGAATTGTCTCTGGCTCTCTACTGTATTTTCTGTATTCATTCCAAATAGGAAACTCTAAGCAAATTTCATTAAATTAATGTGGGTTACCTAAAAGATTGATAAAGACTGAGTTCTATGGTTTTAAGAGCTCTCTATGAAAAAGAGGAGTAGAACTTTACCTGAAGGTAAAAAATTATCATTCAGCCGTGACATAACATTTTGCAGGCAAAACTTGCATTGCTTTCAGTTCGAGCTGCACTAAAATAAGATTATGGTTAGGTAATAGAATGTCTTCTTGAATAGTTTCATAATTCAAATGACTGAAAGAGACATGAGACGGAGTGGTCTCAGCAGATGACAGGACATGACTTTCAGAGTGTTTACCCTTTATTTTACAGCAGCACTCCTTCTGGCTTATCCCGTAACGATATACAACTTTAACTAGGATCAAGATGTGAGACTGGAATTATGAAAACTACAGTTGAGAGATTCAGTTTGTTAAGATTTTAATGCATAGTTGCATCCTTGGTTAGAAATTGTGTTAATAAATAATGACATTTCTTATTTGGAATTGAGAAAAATTTCTGATTGAGACTGATTTACCAATTCTTAAAAAAATGGGAATAAACTCCTCTTTGGTTCATTTACAGAATCCCAGTAGATTTCCATTTGGCCTGGAGAGTTTTCTTTGTCCCCATTTTCAGGCTTCATTGTGTTATCTGTATTCTCTTCTTTATCTCCTATGGCAGCTTTTTCATTATTAAGCAGGGTCCGTGAAGGATATTCGAGATGAGAACAGTTTTGTCATCTTATGGCACAAGACAACACAAAGTATCTCCTAAGATTTCTGACATACTGATAAAGCAGATGTATTGATATGAACTATATCTAAGGTGTAACCTGTAGTAGTCTTCCAAAATGTTGTGTTTACAGAGCTACTGTGGAATTTTTAAAAAACAAACACTTTGCCTCTTTTAAGGATTTATTTGGAAGGATGTAAATCAGGCAGAGATGCTGACCAGTCAGCAGAGAGCAAGAGCTGCAAATCTTCCCATAACAGTATTTCCTAGGACTCTTACTTCTTAGGACTTAGAATTCATCAGGCTGATGGTACATAACACAGCTGAAATAAGTATCTTTTGTTTTGTTTGAAGTTGGCAATGTAACCATAGTTTAAAAAAAGAAAAAGAAAAAGAAAAAGAAAAAAATTATGTTGGGGGGGCAGGCCACTGCTTGACGTATTACGGCAGAATAATTTAGTTAGGTAAGGATGTTAAAAAGAAATTGAATTATGGTAAGACAATAATAACTGCTATGGGAGTCTGGACTTTAAAATTTTCATCTGTAATAGATCAACAGTCAGTTCTGTAAAATTCACCTTTCTGTAGCCACCTACACATCTGTGGGAACAGGCGTTTACACACTGATAAATACCAGTGTGAGAGGTTGGTTCTGAAGCAAATATATATGCAACTGCAATTTTTCACAGGGGCTGCTGCAGAAGCAGAAAGAAATTAAGGAGCCCAGAAACTGCTGAGTTACTTTAGTGTCTTGAAAAGAAAAAGTAGATTACGAGGGGAAAAAACAGAATCATTTCGGAAAAGTGGTTTGTTTTTGGAGGACCTAATTTTCTGGTCCAGGCTTCTGCTTTTTCCGTCTCCTCCCTTCTCCATCCGCTGATGCTTGGGGTACTTTCACCTTGTATTTTAAGGTGAGCAGAAAGGGCTGCATGTGCCAGCACAGCTTCCAGAGACATTATTCAAATGTAGATAAATACCTGTAGGCAATTCCAACAACACAGCTTTTATTTTTATTTTCTTGACAGAAGAAGACCAAGCACTGAAAACTAAACTGATTACATTTTAATATTAAAAAACAAAGTCAGATAAGTTTTAAATGTCTAAGAACAAATGCTCAAGGGAAAATGAAACAAAAGCCTTTCCACCTTCAACCTAAGACATCAGCCTTCTCAGTGTATAACCTGCCAGATTCTGTGCCTTTGCTGTTAGGTACTTTATACAAACCACCTTTTTAGTTCAGGGTGCTTTTCCCGCAAGGGAATCTTTCCATGCTCCAAGTTAATTATGTTTCTCTCCTCTCGAGTTTCTTTACTACCTAGAAATTTAAGCTAATGTAGTCTATTTTTGGTTTTTAAAAGTGCTCAGTGCAATGATATCTATGTACTAATCTAAAACGATTATAAAAATCTCAGTACAGGGAAGTAAGAGAACAGGTAGAGATCATCCTAGTTCTCACAGAACATAATATCTGTTGGCCGGCTTAAATAGTTGTCCTGAAGTAGTGCTGCATTATACTCTGCAGAATGTGTACATTTTAATGAGGTGAGTTAATCCCTATATTCTAGGAAAAGACCTTGATAGCATTATCTGTCATTACGTACAATACTCTATGTATTAGAGTGCGCAGAGCTATTCTTGGACTGCCAGACCAGGTAAAGAAAAACAACCTTTTACATGGAACGAAAATTGAGTTGCTTAGAGGCTCTGATCGGTCACTGCGGTGAGTATCAGAACCAAGGAGCGGCTGCTGAGTTTGCTGAGAGCACTGAGGAGGAGCAGTGGGGGCACTGGGAAGGTGCTAAGGAACTGCTCACTGGCTTTGCCAAGTTGCAGGGGCTCGGCAGCACTCAGCTTCAGTTGGGGTCAATATTAGCAGTGACAGTTGAGTGACAGAAAGAGGGCCGCATACTTTACTAAGATAACGCCAAATGCTGGGGTTTTGTAATAAATCCCTTGCCCCACAATTTCCACCTTCCTTGTCAGTACATGTAGTACTTCTGTCTTTAAGATCTTGAAGTAATAAAATTAATTTTCATGGCATAACTTGGGATGTTTCACTGTGTGATGCTGACAATGCTCCAGAATTCTTTACTGATGTATTTTTGTGCATTTCATTCTTCATTTTCCATTGCTTTGCTCCTTGTGGAGTAATTTAAATACATGCAAAATAAATGTTAAAAAATCAAATCAAAATTGTGGCCTTTCTCACTAAGGTTTTACAAGTACTAATAATAAAACAGGGTGCAAGGCAAGTGAAGAACCTAGCCTGCAGGCATTAGTCTGATTTCACATTATTCTTGTACAGTTCTTTGTTTTGATGTTACTCTTAATTTTTATCAGTATTTTTACTAATTAAAAAATACACAACAAACTACACCATTCAAAAATTGTTGTGAAACTCATCAGCTAATACAGATTTTAATCTGGAGTGTTGAGAATGATGGTGAGAAGCAAGACAGGATGGAGTGGGGGTAGGGACCTTGGAATAATTTAGAGAAATCGAAAGAGAAGGCGAGAAGCTTGTTTTATTCTCATTTAGCAATTAAGGCAGGAGTCTGTCTTTAGCCTTGTAGCAGACAGAGGGAAGTAAAGAGAGGAGGGGGTCATGAATTGGGTGTTTCTTAGTGAGCATACAAGTTGTGGTAAGAAAGATGAGTAGAGCAAAGGAGAGTAGTGACTGTCAGTATCCACAATAAAAAAATGCCTTAGCAGGTTGGCAATCAGCTCGTCAGAGATTCTGTAGCCCTCGTATTAGCCAGGTGGCCAGTTCCCCACTCAGCCTGCCAAGCGAGTTGCTGATCAGCTCGGAGCCAGACAGAGTGCCAGGTGGCCAGATCCATCACTCAGCATCCAATTAACAAGGACACTGGTTGGGAGCCAAGTGGAAAGGCAGCTCTGAGACAGGGAGAGGGAGCATCGCTGTACCACCAGTTCTGTCCTTGTGTCGGGTCCAGCTGCCTTTAATTCCTCTAGAAACCTGCATTTTTTTGAATCTTTGCTTTGAGTTGGTTTGGTTGGCTGGTTGGGTTTTTGTTTTGTTTTGTTTTTTCTTTTTTTTTAAGCGATAAAACTGTCTACATCTTTTGGACATCTCCAGTATTACTCTGTTACAGCACTTCTTCCATGGCTGAGAGCAGAACTGTGCCACGCTGAAAGTGCTGGGTCTGTCCGTACTAGAAAGAAACAACCCAAGTCCTTTAACTTCTGAACTGTGCTTGAGTATTAACCCAATGCAGGAATGGCAGCCCACATCTGGCACCGAGTATCAGGGCACAGGTGGATCTCACCTGATTACACCTGAATTACTTGGCAAGAAATGATCCTCCACTCAGTCCTCATCAAGAATTTTAGATAGAAGGGCAGTTCGCAAATTGTTTTTCATACTGTCTCAACATTTAGTAAAGGCAATTGTTCTTTAAAGGCTTTTTCACTTCAGAGGATTTTGTAAGATGCTTTTTATTACATACACATTACCTAGGGGGTATACTTTTACCACTCTTTAATTCTGCCACAAATTTTCTGTAGGTTTAAATGGAAGTATGAAATTCAATGTTTGTTGTGATTATGTGGGTCTTATATTTCCTAAGAAAACTTCGGAAGACACTCAGGATCTGGGAGATGGGGTGGCCCAGTGCAGCTGATAGTTCACATGATCCTGTGTTTGTTTGGATTGTTGTTGTCCACACTGATGAGTGTCTGGATGTCCCTCCATGAAGTACACATGGTTGTTTCTCGAGCCTTACCGGTCTGCTGGAGGAGTGAATCCAAAAATTAAAAATGTTTGAAGTCTTTTCCACTTCCTAGAAATCAGATTGAGACATGTAAGGAGAGAAATTGTGTCGGTTTTATACACATATTGTGAATAAATAGAGGTCTTCAGCTTGTAGTATCTGGCATAAGTACTAACGTATTAAAAAATCAGGTAAAGGGGAGTATTTAAAAATTCAGCTCTCTTTAGGCCTCTCTCAGAGTCTGAAAATAGCATTCCACCTTTAGGCTGGTCGTTAGGGCAAGATAAACACTTTTGAATGAAGCAAGCCGACTGGCCAAAAAGTGAGATAATAGTTTATAGGAACAGAGCTATAAATAGCCTGAAGGATACAGCGGTTCAAGCTCCAGTGACTCACGGTCAGCTCGGGGAAGGTGCTTGGGGCAGAGCCTTGTCCAACAGCTCAGAGCTTCGCTGCACTTAACACATGCAAGAAACTCTTCTGGAGAACGGGCGTCAGGGTTTTGTGGTTCTACCCAGGCAGCTACAAATAATAACTTTGAAAACTCAGTTCCACAGGCCGGGTATCGGATTTGTCACATCTGACGGTTTCGTTATATATTAGTACAAGGATATGCTGTAAAAACAAATAGCTACACCAAAAGAGATTATTTAAAAAGAGATGGCGCTTCGCTCACCTGGCAGATGAAATACAAAGTACCAGTGCCCATTTCAAGTTCTTAAATACTTGATTTGGTTAAATCATGTAATATTTCTATGTATTAGATTTCTCAGTGATAAAACAGGAATAGCAAGTTTGATCCACAACTCCTTAAAATCAATGAAATATCCCAGTATTTCTGGATGAAGAGGTTATTAACTGGTGTATTACAGTCCTGAGTTGACTCAGAGTAGCCCTGTGACCTTGTGTTGGCCTCTCTCCCCAGTTTCTGTAGATGCAAAATGGAGCTAAACAATGCTTAATTATCCACTTTATCTACTAAATAGGGTTAAGGCTAGGGACGTTATGACCATTTAATTACTCTTTGCAATGAGCTCTGAAAATAAGTGACTGCGAGAGGGTGTTGTTGGACTGAATGGCGTAGCTGGTGGATAGCCCCTGTGCAGGGAGGGTGGGAAGGCTGCAGGCCCCAGGGGGGCTGTGTGTCGCTGCGGGCACCACGGCCCCAACCCCGTGCACCCGGGGACTGTCCCTGGTGGATCCCAGCGCTTCCTCCCTCTTGGGAAAGGGTGCAGCCAGCAATTGCTCAGTGCGATGCCAAGCTCCTTGCATCATCCGCCCTCCGCCCCCTCTCTCCGCCGCGGCTGGGATAGTGACAATTATGCTGGGAGGAGCTGTCTATCTGTGGCTTTTCTGCCCATTCGATCCCTCACACACAGTCCCACGGAGGTGGGGTTTTTGCCTTGCTTACGTGTCTGTATTTTCAAATCGGCCTCTCCTTGTGTCACTGCTCAGCAGCCAGCGTGCCACCAGACGGTCCCTGTGCTGTGCCCTGGACAGTGTCTGCAGAGGACGAGAATGACTTGTGCCTTCCAAACTGCAGGGACATTTTCACAGCTGCTGCCTGCAAAGATCAGACACCCAAACACCCCGCTTGCCCCCAGAGCACCCCACTAGTCATCTCCCCCCTCCCCAACTACCTGCTCACCCTCAGAGCACGCCGCTAGCCATCTCCCTGCTCCTGATGAACCAGGGATAGTACGCATGGATGAAGACAGTGCCCAGTCCAAGAAGAAAGAAAAGACAGAGAAAGGAATGGTCAGCTTTACATATTTCAGAACAAAAAGTCCCAGGTCCTTCCCCAGAGAGTTTTTGGTTTTCCACTTTAATTAATTCTTCAATCTCTATTAATGTTTTTTACCAGCATCATCAGGCAGTATTTACATTTGTTTATTTTGATATTAGAATGTTGACGAACAACATGTGAAAGAACCAAACCAAAATGAGTTCAAAGATATTATCACTTTGTCATTAATGTAATTTGGGGCTTGTTTATCATCAGTCTCACATTCTCAGATGCCAGTTGAAAATCTGCAGAAGGAACATACAATTGGAATGGACCGTCTGTAATTGAGTCTACTCAGCTGCCACCACAGGGCATCATATAATCCTCTTCCTCAGTGTCTGGGACACCATAGAATTTTGTGGGTTTTTTGACCACAAGGTGATGAGTGTCCTCCAGGTTAGAAGAACCTCTCCTGAACCTCTCTTCTCCTGTGGTTCGAAATGCATACTACAGGCAGGTGCCTGCCTCCTGCATAGGCAATAGAGAGTGTTTTGCAAGACATTTTAAGGGTAAAATTATTTGCTGTGATTGTGAGTGACTTTCACTGACAGCGCTACTAAATTCCTGCTAATTACAGTGTACATTTGGGAAGTTAAGTTATTTCTAAGGGTGTAGCCAGTAATTTCAAATTTCCTCGCACCAGTCCCTGCGTGTCCCCCCTTGACGGCCACGTACCCATTATCTGCCGGGGCAGGTGGCCCGTGGCGCATCGTCTGATCCTGCTGCAGCGAGCGCGGCCGTAGGTGCTTGGGAAGGGCTGATGGAACACGGAAAGCCCCTGCCAGTCACTGTGAGCAATGTCGCCCCAAGGAAATGAAAAATTGCCTCCCTGTTTTACACCCATGTGCTTCACAGATTAGAATATGGCTTTAGGTATTTAGGTGCTTTAAGCCCTGACACTAAGATTTTTCTTACCCCCAGCATAATGAAGTGGAACTAAATGATCTATTTTCCAATCTGCCATGAGGCTGATTAAATAGGATGCTGGAAAAGGGGGTTTAGAGTCAACATTTAGCTTTGGGTATTCTTTTGTTTGTTTGTTATTTTTTAACAGTGGGTTGGAGATTACAAAGCCTGAAATGAATATAAATAGTTTCCTGATTAAAAAAAAAAAAAAAAAAAGAAAAAGCAGAAGAGAACTTAATTTAAACCTTGCCCTGAGGAGCTGGCAGCTCAAAGCCAGCACTGGGGACTCATGCAGGAGAACTGTAAATAGTAATCCTTCACCAAAAGAAAAAGAAACTCATTGAGTTGGTTTTGCTTCACAATGTTGTTCTAACCTAGCTGTCTGTAGCTATTACTATCATATTTGGACTAGGAATTAGGAAACTATTATTTATAATAGTAGTGCCTGCCTAGCTCTTCTCCTCTTCAAAATTCTTTCTTAGCATCGAGCGATTTCTGCAGCACTGCTGAAATGGCAGTCATCCTCATCATTTTAATCCCTCCAGGTGATTCTGAGTTATGAGGGGGAGATCAACTTTGGCAGAAATATGACAAGTTTGGGTGGAAAAAACCCCTATTATAGTTGTGGTATTTGGGGTGGGCCGTAGTAATGGACCCTGTCATTGGAAGGGCTGTTGGAATGCGGGTGTAAGAACCGGGGAGTCCGTCCCTGCAGGTGAGGGGTTGGGAAGCAGCAGCTGTCACTACTGAGGCATTTGAAACTGGAACTGTAGTATGGAGTTCCTTCAGGTCCTATAATTTGCATTTGAATGACTATATGAGTTAGGAATTTAAACTTTTTGGCCGTGTCACATGACAGCAGAAGTCCCAATCCATTTGGGGATCTTGGATTTACCTATAGCATCAATGTTAGTTACTAAATGCAATAACACTGGTATCTTTATTTATTATCTGTAAGACTTAGAGGGGAAGGAAGCTTAGATGTCTGTATTGATAGTCATGTGGAACAAGGCAGGAAGGGCCTGTTAAGAGCGAGTCAGGAGGGAAACACCAGCCCGCTGCTTCCCAGCACCCATGGTGGGTCCTCCAGGCAACTGCTTTCCACCCGCCTGAGCGCTCGGTTTTTCAGAAGAAACCCAGCAAAGGATCAGGCCAGGCAGACCGGGGAAGCTGTTGTGTGCTGCGAGCGACAAACCCCACAGCAGCATGCATTTATTTTTCTTGCTTTTGGAGACATGGACTGGGTAATCTAATATGTCTTTTGTATCTTATCTGGTATTGTTTCTAGCGAGATTGTTTCGTGAGCATGCCACCTTAAGGCATTGTTGATGAAAAACATTTGAAAATGGAACCTTAACAGGCTTCTTCTTAATATGAAAGCACAGATAATGCTCACAGCAAATCTGGGGCTACGTTGCCTGCCCACACAAATAGCCGTGATTTACTGCCTGCTGAGTTACGCTTACTGAGGATGTCATCCACTGAAGGCATGCTGGGCTTAAATTCTCTTAAGACTTTACATCTGAACATATGGGAGAAATACAATGAAGCCACTTGGAAATACTGGTGGAAAATACTACACTTTTACTTATCCCTATTTTCTTATTTACAGATCTGTGCAACCATAACTGACATCTAAATGTGTTTCTTTACATCAATATTGCATCTTCTATCTGTGAATTAACAGCTACAAACTATCCCTGTCTCCAGCTAGTGCATTAGGAACTGTAGAGGGTTTTTTTGAATCACTAATTATGTAGATTTTTTATCTATTGAGAACAGAGCTGAAAGTGGACTTAGCAAAAAATGCCCTGTGGTTGGTGTTTTTACTGTTGTCCTTTAGTGAATACCATCCACAATGGCTTCAGCTCTTACTGTACTTTGCCATCTCTGCTAAGCAGAATACAAAATTATATATAAATATATAATTATACATTCATTTAAATATATACACACTTAAATCTAGTTTTACAGCACTTTGGGGAAGATGGGGATAACTCTGACCCACTTTTTCACTGAAGTGATTAGCAGTTCTATATGCCTTGAACTGAAATACATTAAAAGGTGCTGTCTTGTTAAAGTTTTATCTCTGGTGATCAAGTTTATTTGAGAAGTCTGTAGTTAACCACTCAAAAATAGATTCACTAACAGTCACTAAGTAATTTCTGAATATTTAGGTCAGTTGTTCTTCTCATTTCTGGTTTTCAGCTTTTGAGACAGAACCTGGTGCAGGTAGTTATTTGAACTCGCTTTTGTTCCCATTAGAGTTAGTGTGAATCTTACTATTGACTTCAGTACCCAGGACTTTTTGTAAAGGCTTTCTCTAAAATTATTTTAAAATCTGTTTCCTGTGATCTGGGGGACCTGTTGGCAGAATGGATCATTCCCCACGGTGTCAGGGCTCTGATCTGAAACCCACCCCTGCTCTTCCAACGCACCCGCTGATGTCAGGCTTTGCACATCTTTCATCCTGCCCAGGGATGCCCTGTGTGACCTGAGGGTTGCTCGAATTCTATAACAGGGATGACGAAGGGATTCTGATTCTAGGAACTGTTTGTGTGCTGTAATTTCTTATTTTCTTGACCTGTTCATTTGCACCTTTTGCTGTGGACTTTATATTTTCCAGTTTCTTTAGAGGGGAGAAAATACAGACACCGGATTGTCAGATTAGAAGTTACTGTAGCTTTTCTTCTCAAGGTGCAAGAAATATCTCAATTGGATTTATAAACTATTATTAAAAAGCCTTCAGCACGTCTGGAGAATCACCACTGCAGGTCCCTGCAGGCCGTTTGCCTCTGGCAGGAGGAGGTGGGTTAGGAGCTCTCTTGACCGAGATAGCCATGTTGGTGTACACCCAAGATGGTTTAGGTTTTCCAGCATAACTTATTTCCCTTCCTCTTCTCCTTTGTCAACTATATCTGGACTTGGGGATTTGCTGAGCTTTAACAATCCCATTATAATCAGAGCAATGCAATTTGCCTGTAGACAAGCTCTTAATGTCATTTGCAGTGATTATACCTCTGTTAAACTTACAGTATTGGTTCAGAGCAATCTAATTATTTTAAATAATTGTTTCAAAATAGTTGTAAAACGAATCAGTCATCCTTTTTCACAAAATTCTTCAAACATCTTTTTCTTCAAATACCTTTCTTCTCTGTGATGTACTGATATTATGAGGCCTCCTCTTATTCTGCTGCCAGACTCAGCCCACTTCGGTGTCGGGACTGTGTTGTGCACATCTGGCTGAGCGGGGATGCCATCGATCTGCTCTGAGCTGCTGCCAGAGCTGTGTGATGCTCCGTCTTTCCTGAGCATGAGGAACTGGAACAGCAGTCAAGGGCATTCCTGGTGGAGCAATGGGTGGCCACTGGCACAGGGACCGTGCAGGGACCCCCTGGACCACCCCAGTGAAGTCTGAAAGGTGACCTCGTGGTGGCAGGTCTCCTGCCCTGGCTTGGAGTCCCTCTTATGAGTGCTGCTCTTAAAGGATGCTGTTCTTTGAGATAAAGAGCTTCTCATGAAACGGTTTCATATAATGTCAATTGGATAATTAAATGGGGTTGTATTTTAGGTTGGAGAAGTGTTGAAAAATCATGCTGTTAGTTTTACAGTAGGAAATGTATGCCCAGAAGTACATTGCATTAGGAAAATGGATCTGCCCCTCATTTTATTTATTCTAGTTGTGTATCATTGTGTATCTAGTTTTGTGGCTCTCCTTGCAATATAGTTGGGACCTTGCCAAAGTGGAGGTTAATAAAAGTAAGAGTCACATTATCTAGCTGTTAGAGTTGGATTTTTTAGTAGTAGTAGTAGTAATAGTAGTAGTATTTTGTGTATTTTCCATTTTCATTTTATGCTCCTTGGCTCATATTCTCCATTACCTTGCACCTTGTTCAATGATTTTATGCTTGTTCTGGCTGGTTGTGCGAACATCCTACAACTACTTTGCCAGTGCAACTTTTCTCACCATTTGGAGAAACAGATCTTCTGGCCTTTAACCCTGCAAAGAAGAACATTAGTTTATCTTAGTTTTCTGTACTTTGATACTTGATACTTGAAGATTTTAGGAGATAAAGAATAAAAGTTTCCTTTTCTCCTCTCCTAATTCAGCAGCGTATCTTGAAAGCTCCTGGTGTGGGACATTTTCTGTTGCTGTGACTCTGGACACATTTTGATCAGAGAGAATCAGATTTGGAATTGAAGATCTCAAGGTATCTGTTGTTTGTGCTGAGAGGCAGCAGCTCTGGAACACCTCGGTGGGGCTGTCCAAGGGAGGGAGACAGTGAGCCATGGCAGCGCTGTGGGAAAGCTGTTCTTCATCCCTGGGAAACGTCGCCGAGTAGCTGGGGCCAGCTCAGGATGCCGGGTTCTACATTCTGGTTCTGCCTAGAACTAGCACATGGCACAGAACAGGAATTTACTGTCAGGAAAGCTGTGAAATTGAGAACAAATTAGTTGCTCTCAGATTCACAACTGAATCACCAAAAAAGAAAAAAAGTGCATTAAAACAGGCACTTCTTATACCATATACTTGGCGGAAATGTGAGACTTGAACAAATGCTTTCAGCATCTGAAAATGTTACTGCTATGCAGTATGCTTAGATTCATCCTGTCTTCAAAAATTTTCTAATGCCAAATAAATGCTGTTTGGGTTTATGTATTCAGACTAATAGTGACATCCAGTGGCTGATCAACCCAACCACAGGAGCAGCAACAACCATTTCAGATGGAGCGTCCAGAAGCAATGAGCATGTGTTGATTTAGATCAGATGGAGTTTACAGTACATACATGTAATATACCACCTTTGAGGTTTTTGTAGCAGCCAAAACCTTGCTGCCCTCACACTTGCTCTTCTGGGAAGGTGGTGGTGAAATGGCACGGGATGTAGAGGAGGAAGTGCTGTGTGCTCTCCTGTGGTGGGCAGCTTTGGACACAAATTGACACCTGGTTTAAAATCTCATTTTATCTCTCTAAATGAGTCTTACTAAGTACATAAGCACTTTGGACATGAGCAAAGCTGATGGCTGTTCTGAGAGCTGCCTCGGCCCTGGCGAACAGGCAGGGCTGCAACAGCAGGGCTGGCTTACAGTGTGGGAGGTTGTTCCATATGCTCCAGAGTCCTCCAAAACCTGTAAAATGAAACTACATTAAGAAAACGTGACTAGCAGAACAGGTATTGCAGTGTCATGAGCAGGGTTAGGGTTTCCCTGTGCCCCCAGAGCATCTGACCAGACCATGTTCATAGTGGAAGGTTTTATTTATCACTGAGATGTTCGTTATTATTGTCCTTGAGCCCAAAGGCAGCAGCTGGAGCTGCCATTGTGAAGACTGACCCTGGGTGCGCCCTGGGTGAAGGATCCACTGCTGGTTTGTGGTGGCTGCAGCACCCTTTGTTATGGTGAAATGCAATGGTGGGGTCAGAGTCTGGCGTTCCCTGAACCAGCCATCCTTTTATCTGACTGCTTAATTTCCAGAGAGCGGATTTGTCCTTTGTTTCCCAGAGCAGTCTGCAGGTTAAAGGAGATTTTAATGACGCACCATTCTCAGAGCTTTAGGGCGTTAATGACGATAGCAAAACTGTGTTCTAGGAACCAAACAAGGTATTTCAGAGAAACCTCACACAAAACCAGTAACATCTCCCAAAAGAAGTCTTCTGATATTAAGCGTACAAATAGCTTGATAGAATAAATGGTTGCTTCCAGCATGAACAGAACTAATTTTAGACAGGAGTGCCTAATGTGCCTGTCGGTACTGCAAATGAATGATTAAAGATAAAAATAGATTTATTATGTTTTCAATTGCACTGGCCTCAGATCTGCAGTAAATATGGTATCTACTGGCTGAAAACACCCATGCAAGACTGTCCTAATGTATTCTGGAAGTGATTTCATGGTGTCTGTCGAGCACAACTAATTGCGTTGTCACAACTGTAAATGTTTCCAGTCCTGGTTGCAGTTACAAGAAACACCTGTAAATTTGTTTTGACTGTACCGTCTTCTGGTTAACTTAAAAATGCTAAGTGATCTAAGTCCATTTTGTGGTATGCTTCATTTTCTTCTCAGAGGCTGCTCTGTGAGACCAACCTGCATGTAGGTGTTTTCCTTTCCTGTTTGTACCGTCCCCAGCAGGGCTCAGAGCCATTGCTGCTCCGCTCCCCCTCACTGGTAGGAGCTGCAGGAATTCCATGGGCACACTGGTGTCTCACAGTGGAAAGCCATGTGAGACTGCAGTGAGGCACCTGGAGCGTGACCGGTGTTGGATCATCTCACCTGCAACAGGCATCAGAAACACACCTTGGGTGTGCCCATCAAGAGCAGCTCAACAGCCCAGGCTTCCACTCCTCGGCTGAGATTAGGCTTTCTATAGAAACATGCAGGAGATACACATTCCAGAACTACATATCAATGAATGTAAAAAAAAAAAAAAAAAAAAGGTGTTTTCTTTTAAAAAGCTTGACTTCATGTGATGCCACTAAAAGGAAATAGGGTTTTTCCCCTTAAATTTTTGTTTAGTTTAGTTTATTTAGTGTATAATTGAATTTGGGATGGCATTTAGCAAAACCTCTTTCTAAAATAACTGTTTCACTTGCCTCTGTCTTATGGCTCAATTTCTAACAAATATTACCAGAAATATGTAGTGGTACCAGTAATGTAAAAATACTGCCCCAATGCTGTTGGAAGCCTTAAACACTTGTTAAACACAAGCCTTAACGCTTGTTACTAATCTATTCTTTATAAGGCTGAAGCATCTCTGTGGCAAGTCCACCATGAGCATCCTCAAGGTTTAGCAAAAAATCTTTTGCAAAATATCTGAGGAGAAGATCCCTCTGTCACACCCCCCAAAGGGCCAAAGGATTTCACCCTTTTTATGGGTACATAATTCATCCAAAGAGCGCTGAAGAGTTAACAGATCTTGTAGTTAAGTGCTTAATTAGCAACTAAAGAGTAAAGTCAGAAAAATTCAGTTCATTATTTGTCATGGATACAGAGTACATTCCACTTTACTATGTAGAGTAATACATTTATATTAAGACTTTACACTTTCAAGGTTCACAGGTCAAGATTAATCAGTTGTGACCTTGGAACACGGCTCCTCTCTTCATGGAGCAAAAGCTGAGTAAGGGAATCTGAAACAAGGGCCCATACCTTTATATACAGCTCGGTCTGATTGAATGGTTAAGATGTAATTGAACAGCAAAAATAACAGTCCTTTTCAGAGGAAGAATTAAAGACCTTTGAAAAAAAAGAGAGGTGAAATAAAAGTAATTTTTCAGTGCAAGTGACATTATGAATTAATCTCTAACATGACAGAGGCTGATGGTTATAGTGTTCCTTTCCTACTATAATTCTTTCTCCAGAACATTTCCTCCTGTGTGAACTGTTCAGCAGTGAAAGATACAAATAGATACAAAAAGATACATTTTTAAATGCCAGGTGTTTTGGTAACAAAGGTATTTGCTGCCAAACAGAATCCATGTTTGTTTCTACATGACACCTTTATTTACAGACACTATAATTTTTTATCTACTTTGTATCTTTTGTAGTACCAAAACAAACTATAACTTGCTAACGGGTTGTTGCAGTCGCGCCAGAATTGTTAGTCCACAAGAAAAGGTGCCTATAGAGTAAGGACCAGTTTCTGTGTATCTGACCTCAGTTTGGGCTCCTGTCTCAGCTCCGTGGCCCTGGGTTTCCAGATCTCTGTGTGCGCTAAAGCTGAAAAGGAACGGCTTTGATTTATATCCTGACAGTGACTTTCAGTGACTTTTGATGTAAATAAACTCTCCTCTTTCATGCCACCCATTTTTTCATACCCATCAGAGCCTCTCAGACCTCTACCCTACTGCATCAACACAGGTTCCCTTCACAAGCGGGATCCTCACTCACCCTTTCTGGCTGGTTTAAGGTTATTTGGTGCTACTTGCCCGGCCTGGCACACCAGCCATTCTTCACCTGATAGTTTAGATTATTTTTATTTGTGACTCTGGAAACAAAAGGCCCTTGCAGTTCCGTACATGATGCTGGCACCAAAGTTCGTGTTCTGCTTGTAGTCTGGCTGTGGGGACACCATTCAAAGCGTCGTACTCAGCTGTCTTCACAATCATTTTAAAATTGTCCACTCCACAGTTTAGCAAATCTTCACCTAGTTCTACAGCTGTAGAAGCAATTCCAAAAATACACTGTTTTTGCTTAGTTATGTAGTTTTCTCTGCCCTGTTCTATTCTACACATTATCCATTAAAGTTTACACATGCCTGCATAGAAAATGCATGACTGTTACCATAAAGAGTAATTATTTTGAGCCACAACCTTTCTTCCTATTACCTTCTGGTTTTATGAACTTCTCTGCCAAGACTAATCAATGTGTAAACCTCAGCATGTTTGTAGCTAGTTTCATCTATTTATATTAAAAGTTGTATTTCATAGCTTCCAGGTCTTGTAATCTCATCACAGCTTTCACAATATTCACCTTTTCCCTCACTCCTGCAGGCGAATGTTTTGTTATTTTAAACATTCCTTTCGTTTTCACAGTGGTTGATAAAAGCTTGCAAATACGACCCTACAGGCTTGGCGATTTCTAGGGACGTTACAAAGCGCAAAAGCTTACCCATTTATAATGAGGTACTATTTTAAAGCTTAACTCAAGAGAGTTAGCCCGATTCACGGGTTTGGAATTGCAGGGCTGTGTCTAATCTACTGTTTATTATCTCCATTATTTTATATTTATGTTCTAACCCAGAGAGAGGAATTGGCAGACACCCTGTCGTGGTTGCTGGTAGCCCTGCAGTAGCCCAGCTGTGGTGCTGTCACCACCAGCAGTTCACAATCTGCTTCGGTGGCACAGCTCGGGGTCCTGCCTTGGCACGCCGGGATGGCTGGTGGCACCAGCATTGCCCAGGGGGACAGTCACCGAGACAGGACTCGGAGACGCAGCTGCACCAATTGCCATATCCACGCCTCGTGCCTCACACCACATTTGCAGCTCCATGTGCAATTTTTACATCAATAACTGTTGTTTGAACCTAAACTAGGATTTCTACTGTCTCTCTATAAATCCACTGAATCATTTATATTTATATTAAGGTTTGTAATCTTGTTTTTGAAAAAGGAGCAGTGACCTTTAGCCTGTGTCATTTGCCAGGTTTCCTCTCAGCTATGCTGTCAGGTATTACGGGGATAATGAGGTGGAACAATTTATTAATCTGTCATTCCCGAGCAAATGAGTTACATTTGTTTTGAAGCCTTAATGTAGTGGTCAGAGGTTAACCATCTTGTAAAAACCCTTAGGCTTTTCTCTCCAGGTATGAATAAACTAGGATCTTACCGACTTACCATACATCAAAGAAAATGATGGGTGAAAACTATAATTAGTGTCAGAACTTTGTGGATTTTCGTAGGGTCAAGAATTCACTGATGGCTTCAATGCTATTCATTGTGCAATTCGTTGCACCTATAGAGCTCTATATGGACTTTAGAGGAACTCTATCCAGCACCGCAATTTGCTTCTGGTCACCTAAGTGACACCTGAGAGCTCATGCTTTTGGTAGCCATAAGGATGAATTTCTTCAGGAACAGCTATTCTGGAGTTATAGTCCTGAGCTGAAGCAGAGGAGCTGTTTGTATGGGAGGTCAATGAGAAACTGCAACTCCTTGACTAGAATAAAAGGGCAAGAAATCAGCAAACTTGATTTTGAATCAATTAATTTTTCAGTTAAGCCTACTTGGCAGTTCCATACGTATTTGTTCTGCATAGAAATGCAGATTTACTATTTGAAAAATGCAAGTATTTTCAGATTAATCAAAATGCCATCTTTTTTTCTGAACTTCAAATGCTCTTTTCTGTTGTCCATCACACACACACTTGTTTCTATTTAACATTTTCAGCTAGTGTGCGCATAAAGAAAATTCCATCATGAAAACACCTGCTACAAGTGTGTTCTGTTGCTTTCAAATCGTGTGCAATTTGAGCAGCACATTATAATCCTGGATTAGCTTCCCTCCCAGCAGATGCTCGCTAAACTGCTGCAGCCAGTCTAGACCTCGTGTCCCACATGTTCCTGCTCGCTGAGTCTGCACAGAGACGTCGTCTGTCTGGCCCGGGGCCTCTCCTCCCGCGCTCCAGATGCAAACCAAGTGTCTGGTACCGCTTTGGCAGCAGGAGCAACACAGTCTGGTTGCTCAGGCACTATCCTTAGTGCTTGCTTTCTAAATCTTTCATAATAGCTATTGAATACATTCGTATTATTTCACAACTGCGCACCCCCTACTCCACAGTTTTCTTTGAAGCACTGACAATGGAGAACATCAGCACGTTTATGTGCTAATGACACAAATAGCAGACACGATAAACAAACATAAAAACCTGGAGAAATCCAATGCAGATCCTTATTTCATTTTTCTTATGTGTCTTCTGACTTCTTCTGACTTGACTTGGTTTTCTTCTAGTCTAGAACTATTCTCCCCATCTTCGCCTTTCCCCAAATCTTTCTAGAGGATCACTGGGGTAACTTTTAACTCCTTTATCAGCTAAGCTGCTGCAAGGCCAGCAGCCCACCCAGAAGGATGAATTCCATGGGAATTATGCTGCCTAATGTCTGCAGATTTTCTCATTTGAAGAGGTGATTATCCTGTAATAGCCTCTGACCACTCTACATTTGCCATCCATCGACGGTGCTGTAGGAATCACAGTTAAATGATACGCCATAATTTTACAATCATCTCACCCACTCCTTAAAATGCCCCTTATAATTAAAAGATAACACATTCAGCCATACGCTGCTTTGTCACATAGTGCAATAGAAGTCCTTCTTTGGGATTTTGGAAAATACATCTACAGATCCCCTCATCTGAGTTGACTCCCCCAAGAGCTGCTGCATTGAGGCACTGATGTCCTTACATCTCACTGTTTTTCCATTTGTTCTTCTGTCTGCCCGTGTGCCAGCTTTGGTGGTCTGCTCTTTTGCTGTTGCTGAGAAGACGAAGAACCAGAAAGTCACTGTCTTGCCTTGTACTCGCCTCTTTCTCCTATCCCAAAGAAACTGAAATATTCAGAGGTTCATCTGCGTTCTCTTCCCCAGCCGAGTCGAGCAGAGGACAGAGCTACAGCCCTCACTCTCAGCTGTCACCACCAGTGCTCTACGGGCCTGTGTTTCTCACACAAGCTGTTGTTTCTCTGGCCCATGCACATGCAGTTATCCAGCCACAGCCTGGTTCACATGTTTTGATGCTGCAGTGAGGTGAGATTAGGGTTTTACTCACCCGCCCACAGCCGTGAGTACTCTCACAGTGCAAACCACTATTGCTCATAAGGTGGGATCATTTATCAGGCCAAGGTATTACCTGGAATTTAAAAAAAAAAAAAAAATCATAACAAGCCTCCAGGCTAAGCCTGAAGGTAAAAAATGCCTGATGACCTAATCCAGTGCAAGCAGATTGATTAACTCCTGTATGCAAGGGCTTGAATATCAGGCCACTTGCATTTTAAATACCCAGTTCAAATAAGTGCAGCTTAAATGAAGGGTGCCACCTATCGTGTTTAGGGCAGAGAGAAACTCAAAGTTACGATATTGCTGACACCACTATTGTACTATGATTAAAATATGGCTTTTGATTAGTAAACAGATGGATTTTGATCTGCATCCCGAGCCTGAATGAATTTGTTGCCAGTTCTTGAAGCGATTTGTGTTCTTGGAATCAAACTACCAAACAGTAACAGATGTGAGTACATTGAGCTGTCAAGAGCTTAATGAAGTAAAACCAAGATCACTAACCAGTTTTAGAGAAGGGTTAAGGGGATCCCTTTTTGAAAGCTAATTATTTAGGACAGCACACCTGTCATTAGGCAGCAGAAGATACCAAAAATTAACCATTGTCTCACATGAATTCTCGTTCTGCCACATGTGGTTGAAATGATAGACAGCGTTGTAGCTCAAAATTAATTGAGCTTTCAAATCTAGAGAAAGTGGGAGAAATAAATTGATCTAGGGTTATTAAAAACAGTTGAAATCACCAGCATAGTGTGCCTTCCATTATTATGAAACATTTCCTGTTAATTCTTGTTATTATAAAGACATTTTGGTACCCAAAGGCTTATAGCTGAATCCAGCACAGTAAATGCAACCACACTGAGACATCTAGAGCGGCAGTGTGCAGGAGAGCACAGCCCCACAGGAAGGTGCAGGAAAAATATGAGTTTTGGGGTCTGCTCAGGTCTGTGACCAGGGGCAGGTCTCATCATGTGGGTCTGGGAGGATAATGCTTCCCTCTCCGCCCGGTGAGCTCCGATCTGGCAAAAGCCACCGCAGTGTTTGGCTAGTGCCCAGCAGCACTGGGCCTTCATTCAACCGACAGTGACACCGTGCCAGCGAGCAGAGCTCAATTATATGTGTGTTGCCTTTGTTACATCAGTCTGAACCAAGTGTGAGCTCCGTTAGGAATTATATTTCAGCTCTGGCGGTGCTCTGATGACCCAGGCCATCTTGCTCAGTGAAGGCGGGAGTTGCTCCTTTCCCTGACCTAAGGATGTACACGTAGAGTCACAGTTAAAGCTCTGAAGAAGCCGTCTATTGCTTTCTGTCCCAAATGAGATGTGATTTAAAAGCTCACCTATGGGGTCAGACCTGCAGGAGAGCCCAGAGAGCCCCCTCCCAATCCTCCGCTCACCAGCCTCCGCTCCCTTCTCTCGATGCAGGAGGAGCATCACTGACGCGGCTCGGGGGGAACCCCTTCTAGCAAGAGACACTTATATTTGCAGTGCTTATTTGATCCTTCCAGTGAGAACAATTTATCTTAATCACCAATCTTCATTAATCTTGATTGCTGTTGTAAAAATAGCCATTGTGAGAAATCAGTATCTGCTGGATTAAAGTTGCCTTTTCTGGGTATGTTCCAGGGAGTGGTGCTTCCCGCAGTCATGCGTGGAAGAAACATGATCTTTCCCAGTTCTGATTTTCTGAGGGTGTGTGGGGGTGTTGGGCGTGAAGCCATCTAGAAAGATACATAACTATGAAATAATGCTTCTGTGTAAATCAAAATTCTGCTGACAGAAACTGTAAGTTAAAATTGGTGTCTAAAATAACCTTGTGTCAGTGGTGAGTATTTCTTTGAAATCCATCAAATCCGCATTTCCACGACACCGGCATTGCTCCTGTGGAGGCTGGTGACCATCCAGTGTCTGCCTGGGGACAGGAGGGCTCTTCATGGTGATGGTGGCCTCATGATTCCGTGTGGGGTTCTCTATGCCAGTAGTTTTATTCATGCAACTCATACTATTAAAATCCGTCACCTTCTGCTGGCAGATGCAGAGGCTTTAAAACACGTAGAGGAGAGACAATGGCTGCCTGGCTGCAAAATTATGGAAAGAGAGAAAAGTCTTTGTTAGTGTCTCTGTTGGTGGTATACGAAGGATGCTCGGTTCTGACCCCCGGGCTCCTCTACAGAAAAGCAGGTTTATAAATCTTAGGAGATTGCTGCATTTTTTACAGGAGATTTGGGTGAACGTATAACTGCCTCTGTAGGAGCTTTTTATCATTTAGCATCCTACTGTTGCCTGGTTTTCCCCTCCACAGGAATCCTGCCCCAAAATGACTGTAAATTACCAGGCAGAAACCTTTGATCACTCACCAATTATCTCTCCTCCTTTCAAGATGTAAAGCTCTCCATATGAGGTAACTCCAGTAACTTCAGTACAGAGAGAAACATTTAAAATCAGCGTATTGGGAAGCTGGTTACCTGTTACTCATTCCTGAACAGAAAATGTCCTCTGTGGGTCTTCTTTTATACTATACCTTTCAATGGAAACACAAACCTAGTGTGTATGTGTATGCTTGAACAACATTACTCACTTTATACATCTGTCACAAGACTTAAATCTTGTAGTCAAACCTAACTCTTTGGACTCTAGATTATTTGGGTGAGAAGTAATACCTTATCATAAGCAGGGAGCTTGAGACGGAGAGAGGACTCTCACTTCTTACCGTAAACTTTTCTTTTTTTTCTTGGAAGAAGGTGGGGAGCAATAAAATAATCAAGATCTGCTTCAGCACAGACTCAGCTTTGGCACTGCCACTGACCTCTAGGTCGTAGTCCTGTGCTTAAAAGGAAGGCACCTTGCTCGGCTGGAGCCTACATTATCAAAGGGATCGTGTTCCTCCTTCATTTCTGAGAACTGTGACGAGAAAGATCTGCTTTCTTTTGGGATGAAGGAATTTTCAGTTGTAATTCTGTGCTATTTTTATATTTTTAAAGATTTAATGATGCTTTCTAAATGGCAAACTCCATTTTTAAGGCTGAGATGTCAGTATGGTTTCAGCCAAGTTACACGTAAGGGGCTGAAGGCACATGCGAGTTGCCCCTTGAAATAAGCTGGGGCAGCAAATCGCTCCACATGGCTGTTTCCAGGATTAGGGTTTACATTTGAAAAATTTTGACCTTTTTAGGTCAAAAGAATTCTGCCGATTCCTGCTACCTCATCAGCGGTAGGTGCCAGGCAGGAGGGTGGCTGTGGATGAAACAACTTCTCGAGCAGAGTGAGGAGCACCCTGAGAAGGACCCTGAGCCGCTTCCCTCTGCCAGGGAGCTGAATCCAGTGTCACCGCTGGGAAAACTCGGCGTGGTGGCGTCACTGTGATGTGCGGGACTTGGTCCTCGGGGCACAGGGCTCGGGCACTGAAATAGCTGCTGGAGTGCACGGAGGAGAAGGAATGGGAACTGGCAAAGGTCCAGCCTGGGAAAAGAAGCCATGCTGGAGCTGCCGATGTTACACCCTGCGTTAGTTCATGCTGCATTTACACTTACTTCATCAAACCTCCTGTCATTGAAGAATTATTTGATTAATTTTCCAGTATGGGCTGGAAGAAACTTGTTCTTCAATATTGACATTTCACACTTTTAAACAACTCCCCTCTACAAACTGTTGTTGAGTTTAACGTATTCCCGAGTTCTCATCTTGTAGTAAGCTTATCTACACTATCTTGCTTATTCCTTCCCAGAGGGACGTGTCCCACATACTGAGCCCAGCAGAGTGGCAGCTGCAGAATTAGACTCTCGCTTCCCCTGTGAAAACATTGCAAAGTTTCACTTGGATTTTGTTCTACTTTTGTTAAACCCATACAGTAATTTTTATCTATAAAAGAAGTTTTACTGACTCTTGCACTCCCAAAGCAGATATCTAAAAAACCAGAGATTACTATCTATATTACAGTGAGACAGGGGAGCGTTAGCGTGGGTACCACTGAAACAGGCAGAGCTCGTTACAGAACATAAGCTTTTGCCGGCAGAGCTATGTCAAGTACAATGTGATGCACTGTTTGGATTTTTAAGCCGGGGAGCTCTGTGTGGGTGCAGTTATGATCCTATAAAGTGGCCTTTGATGCTCTACTTGAAATCTACTCTCAGAAGTCACACTGACAAAATCTTCCTGGGCAGACGCAGCTCACGCCTGTGCTTGTGCTGTCGAGCCACGGCAATGGTTTTGTTGGGGTGTCACCAATTGCCGTGCTGGTGGCAATGTCTGCCCTTGACTTGCATCTTCACATTTAAAAATGAATTTTACTGTTTTTATAGTGTGTTAGAGTGCTCAAAGTGGATCAGTTACAGGGGATGAGCAAAGCACATTCAGAAGTGGGAACCACTGGGATCTTCCCAAGGCAGTGACACTGGCATCACCGTAAGAACGTTGCTTTGGTTTACACCATTGTCAAGAATCAAATCCCTGCATTTTACGTAGCTCTTATTGTGGTAGGAGGGCTTTGTACTGTTGCAAACTACTATTTTTTAAAGACTAAGCGAGATCTATTCTTTATTCTTCTTTCACTCATTATTTTACAGCAAAAAGAAAACTTTTCCTGCTGGAGTGTGTTGAAGTAAATGTGTGGTAGGAATTTGGCTTTTACAGATATGTCTTCATTCACAATCAGTAGATAATTGCATTAAGCTGTCTTTACCAGGAGGGATTTGAAAATCATATTAAACCCCGCAGTCACATCACTGCTCAAACGTCATAGATCACTCAGAGATTAAGATGCTCTCCTCCCCCCCACACCAAGAAGACCTGTCAGAAGGAGAGGTGTCACCACCCGCCACCTGCCTCTCCAGCTGTCGAGATCCTGAGTCAGATCATTAAAAATGTGCAGCTTTTTACATTGTGCACCTGATCATACGTTTTCTGGAGACTATTGAGCTGAACGGAAAGATATCCTCCCTGTGCTTTTGGTGGCTGGATGATCTGCCCTGCTCTGGAGGAAGATGCCCTCTCCATCTTTACCTGTTCTTAAATCTCCTTTAACTGTCCCCGATGGAGCCGGTGCTTGTGGACACAGGAATGGCATCTCAGAGCTGTTTCCCTGGGCTCCGAGAACCCGCCGGCTGACCTTATCCAGTGGGCACAAGCTGTGCACTGGGCTGCACGCTGCTCTGTGCCCAGATGCAAAGTTCCAAATGTCTTTGCTGTTTGGTCTTTTTTTTTTCTTAGAAATGAGTCACAAAAGAATACAGGTGAAAATAGGTGGGAAGTGGATTTTCTTCCCTTTGATAGATTGTTTTTATTTTTAGTCCAGTTAAAGCATAAAAGCCCAGTGACTACAGAGCAGGCCATTCGTCCTTTATGCCATCTGCAAGAACAGGAGCATGAAAACACACACCCAGGGAACAAAACAAACCAAAGGATAGTTCAGGAGTGATCATTTCTATTCAACTGTAAGAACCATTCACAAAGACACTTGTATTTTTCTAGGCTATGGCCTGTGTGAGGAGAGCACATCTCCTCAGTCAGCCAGCTCCTGGCTCTTCGGATTTCAGAGCTACGGCTCCATCCGTTGGGTTTGTAATAATTCATTCTGGTGTTACCTGCTGGGGTTGCCTCAATGGGAAGCGTGGTGGGGAGCAAGGAGCAGCAGCTCAGGCATTCGTCTGTGTTCGTACACACCATGGAACCCCTTCCCCTGGAGCATCGCAGAGGGCTTTACATCCATTAATGACCCATGTGCGTTTCCACCCCGCTGAGGGCTCTCCCTCCTTTCACAGATGAGAAACTACAGGATGGAGAAACGGAGTTTATTTAAATCAAAGGTGGCTGGAATAATCATAGAGTCATAGAATGGTTAGAGTTGGAAGGGACCTTAAAGATCATCTAGTTCCAACCCCCCTGCCCTGGGCAGGGACACCTCCCACTAGAGCAGGTTGCTCAAAGCCCCATCCAGCCTGGCCTTGAACACTTCCAGGGATGGGGCAGCCACAGCTTCCCTGGGCAACCTGTTCCAGTGTCTCACCACCCTCACAGTAAAGAATTTCTTTCTGGTATCTAGTCTAAATCTCTTCTCTTCCAATTTAAAACCGTTGCCCTTTGTTCTGTCACTGCTCTTACATATAATAAGAATATAATCCAGGAATAATCCAGCACGAACATTTCATTTCAAACCCATTACTCTCACTCTTCTTTCAGCCCTCCCTGCCTCTCTGGCAGCATGAAGAGGATGCTCTTTTGGGGGGGTGGGTGCTGCTGGGGTGCTGCCCAGCTCCTGCCCCGCTGCCTCCCCCATCGCAGGGGGCTCCTCATTCACCAACAGCCTTGGCACTGGGACAAGGACATGCATGTCCCTGTCACTGCCTGTGTCCATGTGTGCAGCTTCTCCAGGCCGGGGGGGG
Organism: Tringa tobata; assembly: GCA_033628505.1. Taxonomy (NCBI): domain Eukaryota; kingdom Metazoa; phylum Chordata; class Aves; order Charadriiformes; family Scolopacidae; genus Tringa; species Tringa tobata. The sequence continues at coordinate 111,686 of JAHREE010149165.1, read as the reverse complement.
GGCAAGGGCATTTCTCAGCTGGGGGCAAAATCAATGCAAGTTGCTAACGCAGCCCTGGGCTGAGGAGCACAGCAAGAACTGGAGCCAGCTAAGCAGAAATATTGGCCTACATTTTTTTTCTCCTCCTGGTGGAAGGCATGCGAGTTTCTATGGCAACTTGTGTTTTCTGTTCGTCAGGCCTACTGACTCACTTCTGGGGGAGCTGCGCAGAGAAAAAAGATTGTTTTCTTTCCCTGCCAAGTCAAGTGGCTCCTTTTCTGCAGCCCATTGCTCTCCTCTGAGTTCATCTGGTCGGCGTTTGAGGCTGGCGTAGCTTTGCAGAATCAGCTTAGGGCCACACAAGAGATGGTTAAATGTTACAGCATCCTTCTCTCCTTGAAAAATTGGAAATACGTTGAGTTTATCTGCTTTAAAGAGGATGCCAGCCTTGCTGAACCAGTGGGGTGTGTTGGGTTGGCTGGGGCGGCAGCGTTGGGCTATGCAGGAGGGGAGAGCGATGGCTCCCAGCACCCCCAGTTCAGGAGAAGGCACAGTGGGGTGTCCCAGAACACCCACCCATCTGCACCAGTGAGTGGTGGTGGGACAAAACAAGCAGAGAAGCCTGAAGGAGCCGTTGCTGAGAGCAGCATCTGCCCTCGCGGTGGCTGTAAGGGGGGTCAGGGCTGGCCAGGGCATGGCTCAGCGGAAGGAGAGGACACATGTTCAGAGCCCAGAGACAGGCGATGCACAGCACACTGGTTCCTAAGTACCCTTGTGGTGATAAGCCTTTTTATTTTTTAATCTACTAGTCCATTTTGTCTTTTACTGACATATGAGATCCTCAGCCTGGCTTTAACAGCGATATCCCAAATGGCTTCCCCCAGGCAGACCAGTGTCCATTGCTGAAGGATTTGATTTATGGCTTTGGGGTGGCATCTTGAGCTTCCTGGATCAAAACTTCCATGGGCGAGGACCTGCATGCCTTCTGAGGTCTCAACTGATCACCCCAGGTTTTCTAATTGGAAAACTTCCAAGGTATACAAGCCTGATTTTTCAGCAGTGCCCAGGGATGCTGAGTAACCATTTTTCCTTGAAATAGAGGGGGAGCTTTGCATCGACTGCTCTCAGGCTCCGCTGAAATTCCAGCTATTATACCCCGGAGAACACTGTGAACGCTCGCACGATGAGCAATTCTTCTGAAGCTTTTTCTTTTGCCTAATCACAAACATATGGTACACTTTAAGGGAGATTATCTTTACATTGTTAGCCTTAAAATGCAGCCTTCTTCCAGCTTTACAAGGTCACAGCTGCTATCCAGCTAAACGGTACAGCAGGAATAAAATGTTAACGCAGCATGACCTTGGTCAATGGGTTAATCTTTCTCTTCCCTATTTATCCCAGCAAAAATAAAAATCCATCCCCAAGCCCTGCAAAGTGCTTTGAGATCCCGGGGTGAAAGGTACATCACAAGCCAGAGTATTAATTATTTAAGCCCTGGTAGTGTGCTTGGTACTGGAGGGAATGCAGATGAATTTACTGTTGCTGTCTGTTTGTTTATGTGTAGCTGCTCTTTACTCCGATCGCCGCGGTGCCGCTGTCAGCAAACCCCTCAGGGGGATGTGTGGCCACGCTGTACGGCTGCTCCCTGTGGGGAGTCACCCCCCGGGATCTAGAAAGGACGGGAATGGGGTACGGGAGGGCTGGAGCAGCAGCAGTGCTACTGCTGCAGGGAGCGAGAACCTTTTACAGGACTCATGTCAGCGTTTTCTGTAGAGCTCCTCATTAATTACGCTGCCAGGGGGAGAGGGCGAGGATGCAGCCAGCACCGAGTCCCCGTGTGCCGTCAGCCCGGCACGTGTCCTGCAGAGCGGTGTTTGTGCAGAACACAGGGCAGGCAAAGGCTCCTTCCTCTCGCGCCGTGCTGCAATTGCAGTTCTGCAGGTTTTGTGGGAAAAAACGAATCTAAAATTGCTCGTAAATTGGTTTTCTGGTTGTTACATTAAGCCGGATTACGCAGCGTAAAGCATTGATTTTTAGATTTGAGAGTGCTGAATAATTGATGTGCACATCGCCTCCTGAACTCGACTGTGGCAGTTTGATGGCTCTGGCCCTTCTCAGAACAGAACCACCGACTGCTTTAAGATACAGGCAAGCTTTGGACTGTCTTACTTTTTAGTCTCTGCTTTAAAAAAGGGAGGGTCTTTTCTAACATTACGTTATTTAGGTTTCATTTCACAATGTCCAATACTGTCATCCTACTGCAAGCACAAAGCATGATTTTTAGAGCTGCTGTTCCTTAAAACCTGCTTTTGCTCTCATTCCATTTTAATATGGCCATATATTACAATCTAGAAATGTTCAATACAAGCATGAGTACATACAGACAGGAAGGCAAAGCTGTATTTTTATGAACCATGCAGATGTTGATCAAAAATCTAAATAAAACCCTTTTTCAGAGGTTTTGTCAAATTGAATTGACTTGTGCCATTCAAAACCTTCTCTTTCCACACGTGTATTGTAGAATACATTTAAAAATAAACCAGCATGTTGACACATAAGTTATTTAACCGGGTGTTGATTATCCTCTTGTGCTGGGTCAGCTTTGGTTAAATCATCAAAAGCAAAAAACATCTATTAAGTGTTCTTTTGCTGAGTCCTCAATTTAAATGAACTTGCAGGGAGCAGCAAATATTTTTCCTCCTGTTTTCTCTAGGCCAGTTTCTGCATCCCTTGGAGGTCACAGCCTCCCCAGAGAGGAGCCTGATGTCTGAGAAACGCTGCTCTGAACGAGTCCCAGCGCCGCTATTCAGCAACACTGCCGTAACCTCCCCTAAATACCCCTGCTCCCATCCACCCAATGATTGACCCTGTCTATGAACCCCCTGGGTAGCTGTGGTCACACAATGCGGGCTGGAAAACTGCTCCCTGCACCGGCCTTTACCAAGAGGGTGCATTGTCCTCACACAATAAGTTACTGACACCGTGTCTGGGGGTGACATTTACAGTGGGGTTATCGACAGCGGCTCTTGGGTGCTGGGTGCAGGTGGCTGCTTGTGGCGCTTTGCATCCTGCCCTGATCACGCCTGCCCTTGGCTTTACAAACATCCTCCCAGGAGGGAGGCTGGGCCGAGGCACGGCCGGGGCTCTGCGGGAAGGACCGGAGCAGGGTCAGCATCCTCGGAACGTGGGGAAAACAGGGGTGTCCTCCCCACGGCAGCACTGTCGCTGGGTGCAGGCACCTCCGCGCTTCAGGGAGGTATCCAAACCTGGGTCACACCGCACAGCCCTCTCCGTCACCCCAGCAGATGAGGTTCACCCTCCCCAGCTCTCACATCCTTGCTTCTTACTTGGCTGTTTCACCAGCGCGTCCTCTTTTGGTTGGTTTGGTTTTATATATATAATTCTTTATACTTATGTACTCATATATCTATATATGCTTATATGCTTTATACTTATACAGCTTTCAGTGGGTTTGCATTAAAGACAAGGAGTAATGTGATGTAAAGAGGTCTCCCAAATGCTACTCGTGAATTTGGCAGTCTCAGACAGACACTGCTCTCCCTGCGTCCCTGCAGAGGTAAGTGCAGCATCCCAGACCGGTACCCGATTGGCTGCTCAGCCTGGAAACGTTTGCAGAATTCAAATAATATTAGCACACAACAAGTGCTGACATTATGATGGCTTTGAAACAGAAAATAACAGAAAGCCTTTATCTTATTATGTTAATTTCTCTTTATCATTAGATTTCGAGCTAATTATTGCCCACTAGCAATGCTGCAGGTTTAATAAGGCCTGTTTCTAGAAAGCTCTGCGAAGAGAGGCCCGGGGGTTTGAGCACACCGGGCTGTGCAGTGCGGTCGCTGCCGTTATCCCCCCCCCGCCGTTCGGGGGGGCCCGGCGGGTCCCGGGGGGAGCGCGGTGCCGGGAGCGGCGGCGTGGGCGGGGGGTCCCTCTGCCGGCGGCTGCGGGAACTGCGGGCCCCCCGCCACGGGCTGGAGAGAGGGACCCCCCCGGGGCACCCACCGGGAGGAGGGGGTCTCCCCAGAGCGGAGCAGAGGGGCCGAACCCCCCCCTCACCCTGCTGGGCACGCTGCTGGGGTGCAGCCCAGGGTGCGGGGGGTGTCTGTGCTGCCAGCGCACATTGCCGGGGCATCTGGAGCTCCTCACCCACCAACACCCCCAAACCCTTCTCCCCAGGGCTGCTCTCAGTCCATTCTTCCATACAAGCCCAGCCTGGATTTGGGGTTGGGATTGCCCTGGCCCACGTGCAGGACCTTACACTTGGCCTGGTTGAACTTCATGAGGTTCCCAAGGGCCCACCTCTCCAGCCTGTCCAGGTCCCTCTGGATGGCATCCCTTCCCTCCAGCGAGTCGACCACTCCACACAGCTTGGTGGTGTTGGCAAACTTGCTGAGGGTGCCCTCGATCCCACTGTCCACGCCACCAACAAAGATGTTAAACTGTGCCAGTCCCAGTGGTCACCACTTGGACATCAAGCCATTGACCACAACTCTGTGAGTGTGCCCATCCAGCCAGTTCCTGATCCACTGAATGGTCCATCGTCAAATCCACGTCTCTCCAATTTAGAGACCAGGATGTCGTGTGGGACAAATGTCAGTTGCTCTTCCCTTATCCACCAAGGCTGTAACACCATCACAGAAGGCCACCGGATGTGTCAGACAGGATTTGTCCTTGGTGAAGCCATGTTGGCTGTCACCAACCACCTCCTTATTTCCCATGTGCCTTCTCAGAGTTTCCAGGAGGATCTGCTGCATGATCTTGCTGGGCACAGAGGTGGGACTGACCGGCCTGTAGCTCCCCGGGGTCTTCCTTTTTTTGCCCCCATCTTTGCAGTTGTTGAGGTTCACTCATGAAGGAGAATGAGTTTGGGGTGTCAAAATAGTTCTGCAGCTTTATTCTCCAGAATTCTTTTATTTGGGACAATTTTAACAGTTAAGAGGTGACTTGAAGCAATGTAGAGGCCAATCCCATTCCCAGTGGAGAACACTTGGATTTCTCTGTGTATTTCATAGATTAAATGATATCCTTCCAAGTACGCCTTTTATCACAGACAATAGGCTGCAGCAGGCTGGGAAGATACATTCTGTGTTCATTCCTTAGTCAGCTATTGCTCCCCAAGCCCAGGAGACCTTAGCAGGTAGTCTATGGACTTTGGCTGGACCTTCTCCCCCAACCATTTATCAACAATTCCAGAAGCACTTTCTGCAGCCGATTGCAGTCTGTCACTGCGACACGGCATTTCCTTGTTTGGTCTGAACAGCAGAAGGTCAGGTTTCTCCCCGCTTAGAACTCAGCGAAGCTGATATCAAGCACCTCGTGCTGCAGCACAGACCACGTCGAGGTCCAAATCCAGAGCTGAACCAACGCGTGGGTTGCACAAGTAACGACTGCAGGACTCAGCAGCGTGTCCCAAAAAGCTGAGTGCCCCCAAGAGCCAGCACTGGGTGTGATGACGGGGAGCCCAGTCGGTATTTCTGAATGCCAGAACGGGCTCTTGGGTTCAGTTTGAGCAGAACCAGTCTCTCTCGGGCACTTCTCTAGCAATGTGTGCCGTGTGCTGGGGAAATATTAGGACGGTGCTAGGGCGAGTGTAGCCAGGAAGAAATGCATCGTGCTGGCGATGGCACTGTCCCGCTGCCACAGGCCTGCGGGTGGTTCCTGGTGTATCTAAGGCTGATTTACCAGTAATATTTTACTAATATGTATTGTGTCATTCTAATATGATTGGCACTGATATACTGTACAGAGCGGTGCTGTCCACAAGAGCGAGTGAAAGATGGAGGGTGAAGAAAAGTTACCTCTAATGCTTCTGGGGGTTAATATTAATAAACCTTACAGTCAGAAACTTAAAGCAACTCGGTCTGTTCAGCTCACCGAAAGCATTGAAAGACAATTGCATTACAAAATGTAAGTAGTTTTCTGGGAGGAAACACAAGGTACTTGTAGACCATCAGTCCCTTGAGACAGCAGAGAAAGCTGTAAGGAGGCCGAGCGGCTGGAAGGAGAGTCCGGGCTGCTTCGAAGGAGAAACGAAGCACCGCTTTTTCCTGCAGGGTGTCACAGCCACTGGGACAAGGGGGAACGCTGACTTCTCCTGCTCATGGTGTTTCCAGGTGACGTGGATATTTTTCAGAAGATATACCTTAGCACAATACAAGCTGTCCATAGGTCACGCCGCAGTTACCCAATGGAGATCCCTGGGTAAAACCCGGAGGAATCTGGAGAGCTCCCACGACCTTGTGAATCCGGAGCTGGTGCTGCCCGAGGGTGGATGTTGGGCACTGCTGCGGGGAGGAACAGGGAAGCTTTCAGCAGTATCTGCAGCTCTGCGTGAGACTCATTCATCACATAAGTCCTGCCTAACCGCTCTTCATGATTAAATATTTACAATAAGAATTTATTCATCATTAAAACCATAAATAAAAAGGATTACAGAAAAAGTCAGAATGGTTCAGTCAGGAAAGAGCACTAATTATTTTCACCCTTGTGGGTTTTTCTACATTCAATGCTTGAATTTCCAAATGAAAATATTGAGATAAACTCCCTCTTTCATATGAGTACAGTTGGTGTAATTTCCTATTCAGTGTGAAGCCTGAAAAAGGAGAATAAACACTCATCAAATCATTTACGTTCAGTCTTAATTTGGGCCCTGAGCAACAAAGTGTTTAAGCAGACGGTAAAACTTTAGGCAGCCAGGTATTCCCAGTGACTCCAGGAGGATTATTCACAGGCCCGAAGTGAGAAGTTGTTTATTCAGAGCAGGGGAAGCGCAGAACAAGGGAAATTCACGTAATTCACGTGCGCTGGGGGCTGAGCCGCGGTGCCCGAGCCGGGGAGGCGATGAGGAGAGTTTACGATGTGGGGCGCAGAAAGCAGAGCTCAGCCCCCCACGGCCACCGCCTCGCCGGGGGGTTCCCTGGCTCCCAGGGTTCTGTGGGATCTGGGAAAAGCTGCATCACTTTGTCTAATGTCCCAGCCTGACGCCAGCGTGAGAGCGTGACACAAAACCAATTACCCAAGTTGTTAATCCAATTTTTATTTTAACATTTACAAATAGTATGAATAGTGAAAATTATTTAACTTTAGAAACTAATTTTTCTGGGGTTCTAAAAGGCATTTAATGTGCTTACATTACCCAAGGTGCTCCAAAACCAACTATATTTCAAATTAAATACAAATAATTTTGTCTGGGATGTAACCGTTTATCTTGCTTGCAAAAAGCTCCTGTTTAGGGATTATTTCTTCTACCAACAGGCACAACCAGGAAGTGACATTCCATAAAAGCTTCTTCCTGATGAGAAAAGCGATAGCAGAGCAGGTGATTGATGCTGCACAGTGGACACTGCCACACGCGGGGACCGTCCTGTCGGGGCCGGGGCCGAGAGCGTCGGTGGGAGCTGCCACGGGCAGGAGACACGGCATTTGTGGTTGGACTCGATGATCTCAAAGGTCCCTTCCAACCATGAAGATTCTGTGATTCTGGGATCCCCGGGGCTGCATCCCGAGTTATAACGACCATCCTCGGGCCAACGGCGCAAACACCCGGCAGCTGCTCCTCGGCAGCCTCTGCACCTCCTGCGCCCCCCAACCCCGCCAGGAAAGGACTGTGAGTAACTCCTCAACTTGGGGGGGGGAGGTCTTAGTGATGGACGTGGCCAAAAAACTGAACCCACTGGTGGGCACCTGACAGAAAGACTCTGCGGGTGGGTTTGGGTTTGGGTGAGGAGAAGCTGTTGGCTGCGCAGGCGGGAAGGAGACAGGCAGAATGAGAGGAAGGAGGTTGTGGAGCCTCCAGCGGCACCGCAGTCCTGCTTCCAGATCTGCACAGCTGAAGGTGCTTTTTTTTTAAAGCATCCACCATATCCCTAGTAGAGAATGTGACCTTTAGGGTATTGGGTGACCCTGGTGGCATTGTAAGGTAGTGCCATCCTCAAAATGGCAATTTTTCGTCTTTGAAATCTTATCAGGGAGAAAGGGTGGATATAAGGAAAGGGCACCTGTAACCTCTGCTTGTTTTCCCTGCGCTATCGATATATGAATATCACCACCATAATTATATCTACATAAATCCAAGCCCTTTCAAACTTTATATATATCATCAACATCAACAACCCTGAAAATAAAGAAATGCATTTTACTGGGTACAGTAAGACTTTGTTGTGCTACTCATAATACTTAAACATTTTTTTCACAACCCAGCTTCATGTTTAAGATATTATCCAAATTCACCACTCCTGTATGGGGACAATTTCATTCATGCTTATCACAGAATCACAGAATCGTTCATGTTGCTTATCTCCACTTTAAACTCACTACAGCCAGACTGTAGTAGAGATTCCTATCTGTGCCATCTGAATAGCATCTGATATTGCTGAAAGGAATCACTAAACAGGAAATAATAAACAAGAAACTAAAATGCCCTCAGTGTTCCCTCAAAGCAGGTCAGGAGACACAGCTGGGAAGCCATACATGCTTGTTAAGGAAAACAAAAACTTTGAATTCTAGTAAGTTACATCTAGTCTTTGGAGAAGACGAAACAAACACTGGTCAAAGGATTTGAGGGAAAGTTTCCAACCCACCGATGGAAGCTGGAGCCCTCCTGCAGGACACGGGTGGCTCCAGAAGTGCCTCAGACCCATCCTGGGGAGGCAGCAGTGCCACCAGCCAGGGTGCCACCAGCCCAGGTGCCACCAGAGCCGGGGAGGCAGCGGTGCCACCAGCACCACAGGAGCCCTGGTCTTGCCCTGGGCCAGCGGTGGCTGCCCCCTGCGAGCCATTCCTGCCCATCAGGAGCCTCCCAGAGAAGGGAGAGCAGCGTAAGCCCCAGCAGAGGCCAGGAGGCCACGGGGACCTTCAGAGGGAGCCGCTCTGCTCCTCGGTGTCCTCAGCCCCCGACGTCTGCTTGTGGTTGTCTCTTCACAGGCGCGGGGCGTAATGGGGTGGAAATTGGACCCCTTTGGAGTTTTAGCACACACGCAAAGTTTTAAAACCTCTCCCCAAGTGTTCGCAAAGTTGATCCAAATAATCTAAGTGTTCTGTTTTGCTGCTGGTAACAGGGTCAAATGATTCAGCGAAAACCTTTCTTAGTCTAATCCCCCAGAGGTAGATGAACGCACAGTTGATGGGTTTTGGATGTGTTCCCAAGCTGCGGCATCGGTTGGGTCCAAAAACTCACAATAAATGAATTTAATCAGGAAACATCGCTCCGATATGAATGTTTAATGGCACTGATTTATACTCTCGGCTGCCAAAGTCAGGAGCTGGCTGAGCAGCCGAGAGCCCACGGAGCTCAAGGTCTGAGAACGAACAAATCTCCTTGGAGATTAAAGTCTTGTAAAAGACGTTACCAGACAGGCAGAGGAAAGTTCTGCCTCCTGCTAACGTGGTTAATCCAGCACAGGAGTAAACTCTTCAGAGGTACCTGAAAATGTTTCTTTTAAGAGCTGTGCTGTGAGTACACTCCTCAGACCACCGGCTGCAGAGTTGTCAGTAAGTTCCTCTCATGGTTCGGTTTTGTTATCTTGGCTTTTTTATCTCACCTGCTAAAACCCAGGAGTTGGTGGCACTTGCATACACAAGCATGCACAACCCATGCAAAATACACCTAAATATGTCCAGGTTGCAAAGCGAAGGACTTGGGAAGTGTCAGATTAAGTTTGCCCTGGAGTAGCTTTTGCTGAGCTCCTTAGGGCTGTGTGCATCCTGGCACTTCTGTCAGTCGTCACACTATTTTTATGCGGGCCTCCCGCCCAGCTCGGTGCGGGACGGGGGACGGGGGACGGAGGGCACCCGTGTTGTCAAAACTTTTCCATTTATTGCCGCAGAGGCGAGGAGCAGGCTCGGGTGGGCTGCCCGAAGAGGAGGGATGGATGAAGAGCAGCTGAGAAGTTCCGTGAAAAACAAAGCCTGTCCCTCCATTAGTGACAACTGCCTGACGGTGCCGGGCGAGTGACCCCCGCCGGGTCTCACAAACCCACCTTATCTCCATATTCACTCGCCAGCGATGATGATACACTAATTACACTCATTAATGTTGTGAGGTATTCAGACAAGCCACAGATGAGCTCATGGCAAAGCCCAGGAGGAAAAGACTGCTTCCATCAGCAGAGGGAGACACCAGGAGGGTGCAGCCACAGGGCCACCAGCCAGGCACTGGGCGAGGAGGAGACACCATGGGGCCACCAGCCAGGCACTGGGCGAGGAGACACCGTGGGGCCACCAGCCAGGCACTGGGCGAGGAGGAGACACCGTGGGGCCACCAGCCAGGCACTGGGCGAGGAGGAGACACCGT
>JAHREE010149165.1:59008-86448 GCA_033628505.1 Tringa tobata | reverse complement strand
CCCCCCCCAGCAAGCCGCCCAGACCACCCTGTCCCCGCCGCTCGTGCAACGCCACCAGCCCCTTGTAAGCACTCCCGGTGTCACTAAGGAAGCATCTTCGGTCGCGCCCGTCATCCAGAGGCCACCAGGGCCGCTCCTGCCGGACGGGAAAGCTGCCACCCCTGCCTCGGGCAGCCCCAAGCAGCTCCAGCATTACGCGGCGCCGGTCCTGGCCATCTCCCAGCACCATGTGGTCCAGCAGCCTCTCCAGCCCCAGCCCCTGCAGCACCCGGGAGCGCCCCCACCACTGGGGGCCCTGAAGCTGGCTCCAGCAGAGGACACGAAACCAAACGAGCAGAAGAAGAGACCTGGAGGGTGAGTGCACCTCGTGCGTGGAGGGACCAGGCAAAAACCGTCCTGAAAGCTGCATCGACCTGGAGCAGCTACTGCTTTTGCAAAGAGTTGTCAGACCAGAAATACCAAGATCCGTGGATGTTTGGATGTCTGGGTTTTTGATAGCAGGGTTTCTTAGCTTGATGGTTTTTTATTTCCCCCCCTGACCACACACTGTAGGATTCTGTACCAGGATTTCTTTTTCTAAGCCAGAACTGCCTTAGGAAGCAAGTCCCAGCACCTCCTGTCTGATCTCAGGGGGCATCTGGTGTTGTGTTTGGCAAAAGATCTCTGCTTGTACTGGTCAGGGAGGTTGTGCAGCAGCAACACTGCCTGCAGGAACTGTCCCGAAAACTGGGATGTGACCTGGGAGGTTTTGTTTCCCAGGACAGAGATCACCTTAGCTGCTGTTCTGATTCCATAGTGCTGTAAGTGCTAAGGGCCTCCTGCTTGTTCAGAACTCCTGCAGCCAGAAGGGACTGAAGTCTGGTTAATCTGCCCCCACCCTCGGACAGGACTTGTGACTCTGGTGTTGCTCCAGGTTAGTGTTTGTCTAACTTGTTCTTAAGGACTTTGGCTGCTGGAGACTCTGTCTTCTCCTCAGGCGGTTGTTTCCAGACCACAGTATCCTAATACGTAGTCTGGTGGTATTTCTTGTGGGCTGGGAGAACAAATCGTTCCCTTCTTTGCAGCAGCTTTTTACCTGTTCCCCTTGGCCCCTCAGTCCTCCTTCCTGCGGGATAAACAACCTGGATCTGTTCAGTTTTTCCTCCTGTCCACATTGTCTGGACATCTGAACGTTCTCCCCACTGCCTGCAGCAGGCAGATAGCTCTTTGCAGCGGTGTTTAAAATGCTGTGCTCATCCTGCCATGTGTCCTGCCTGTCCAGCACAATGAGGCACAGGTACCCCAGGTCTCGGGGCACCAGAGGGTCTGGCTGGGGTTCAGGGGAGATGCTGCCGGACGAAATGCTGGCTGGACCCCCCCTTGCTGTGCAGTGCAGCACCAGCAGCCTTGTCCCACCCCATACGACTCAGGCTGCCCTGCTGAGACAGACCCAGCAGAGCGGGAGGCTCCCCAGTCGCTCCAGTTCACCCAGTCTAAACCAGCACTGGCAGCGACGGGCAAAATGCATCCTCTCCAGGGCAGTGACCTGCTTGGGAGAAACGTTTTGGCCAGGTCAAAATCTGGCCTTGCTTTTTGCACCTTCCTGGATGGAGCTCAGTGTTTTGAATCTATCAGAAGGTCAGGACGCGGCAGTTCACTCTCTTTTACCCGGATCCCCTGGTCCTCACGGCGTTTGCTCTGAGCTGTGATAACCCAGCTGTGGCCCAGCTGTGAGCAGAGCACGAGCACGGGGCTGTGAATTGGTACCGACCCTTCCTGTGAACGGCCCCCATGCAAGGAGGGGTAGTTTCTGTATCGTCTTGTGGGAGCAGGAAGGGATGTAAGATACAGTGGACAAAATAAGGTTCCTAGTGGACAAAAAAGGGTTCCTAGTGCCTTTTGGGATGTAGAGGTCCCAAAATGCATAGAAGGAAACAGGAAAAGTCGTGTAGATAAGAATTTGTAAAGATAATGGCCTTTGTAAAATGCCAGTATAATTCCTCTACGATAGATTGTGATCTTTTGAGCTTGTCTATAAAATGCAAAGCTGCAGAAATGCTAAGTCTGATTGTGCTTTAATCAAGCGGAGCAGTGACTGACGTGTGGGTTGGGATGGGTGCGGAGGGGTTCCTGCTGGCAGGGGGTGCCGGGGGGTTCTGCTGGGCAGGGGGTGGCTGGGGCTGCAGAGCAAAGGGCTCCTGTTCCATCAGCCACGCTTCGCTCCTGGGGAGCTGGACGGGCTCTCACCCCGTGCCAAGTCTGCCTGTGCCTGTAGTCAGCAGTTTCCATGCAGGATTTGTAGGGTTCGTGGCACAGGCGCAGCAGAAAACAGCCTGTCTGACGTGGAGTGAGCTGCAAAGGTTTCCTGAACTGCATTTTGCTGGAGTACCCCAAGGTGCCCGCTCCTCAGCTCCCCAGGATCACTCCTGGAGTCACAAGCATAGAAAAGGTGTTTTTTTCAGCTTGTAAATGTTTTGTGGGAAAGGCTGTCAAATATTTTTTTTTTTTTAAGCACCTGAATATTTATTAAATATTAATGTACTTCCTGAAACACTCACCTCAATGTCAGTATATTTTCAGCCAAAGGTAAATAATTACTTTGCTTAGTGTAGGGAAGATATTTGAAATCTCCACGTGTCTACTAATGCGCTTTATCACCACAGTAGTGATAACTAAGATAACATGAATTTGTTTGGCCTTTCCTAAAAGTGTTCCTGTGATCCGGAGGGTAGGGACAGCCCAGGACCCTGCAAACCAGAAGCTCACCCTGGTTCATGCTGTAGCCGTGAATGGAGGATTCCTGGGTTGCTTCATTCCGTATGGGTGCTCAACTGTGTTATTTTAGGCACAGTGGAAAACTAAAGCGGTTTGAAGTATGTCTGCCAAGTCCCGTACACTTCAATTTGAAACTGCATAAATCTTACCCCACTGGAGTGTAGGCGTAGATCAGAAATGGGTCAGAATCCAGGCTCTCTAGTACTGTATGAATACGTACGATTCATACTTTGTGTCTTTCCCCATTGATAGCAGCTTTGTCTCTGTATAAACACCCGTTATACTCCTGCCTCCGTGGATCTCGTGTGCAGTACCTGCGTGATGCTTATCCCATCTAATAGGCATGGGAAATGTGGGGTTTATCTTGATACAGTATAGGGAGAAATATATATGCAACTTGCATTAAACCACTGATATCTGAGCACCTCTGTTGCTATTTAATATTCACCTCTCTGTCCTAGACACACACTGCTGAGGGTACAGGTTGAATGGTAGTAGTTTTAAACCTGACACTGAGTTTATCTTTGTTCTGTTTGGGTTACAGGGTTGGGACCAGGGAAGTACATAATAAATTGGAGAAGAACAGGTGCGTAGAAAGCCAGGGGTTTGGTTTCTTTATTGTAAGTCCCCTTCTTTTTTTTACTGATTTTTTTTTTTTTTCCCTATAAGCTGTTAATATTTGTTTGGCTTTGGTGGGTTTTTGTTTGTTTTTTAACAAATAACCTGACCAAAATTCCTAGTGACTTTTAATGAGTCTTGAAATATTGCTTTGCTTTCTTATAGCTCAATTCTGCATTGCTTGCTTCCTTCTATGTTTTACTTACCTGCATAATTACATTACAATAACCCTGCAAAGCCCTGATCCCGCAAAGTAAATCCCCATGTGCATAACAGTGGAACTTCTCTTTTGATTTAATAAACTTGCCAAGGTCAGGGGCCAGCATACAGTGTGAATACAGAATAAAGACCAGTTCCTGATCCACAACTCTTACAAGCCTAACTGGCTAAATTGGAAACGTGGTAAAAGTGGAAACTACAGCACAGGGAGATGAGGTGTTTCATTTAAGATTGCACAAGGGTTTCTGAGCAAACCAAGGGCTAGAATCCAGGCCTTACGAGCCCCAGTCCTGTGGTCTCTCTGCTGGCCTGAGCTGGCTGTGTGCACCCAGGTAGTCCCGGGACTGCTATGCACATGTGTGACTGCTTTGCTGGATTAGGGTCCAAATTAAGGTCTCGCCCTCTGCTAAATTGATTTCTGGTGTGCGCTCCCGCCAGCTGACAAACCCCCTGTGCTTTCTTTAGGCGTGCGCATTTGAAAGAGTGCTTTGAGACGTTAAAGCGCAACATCCCCAACGTAGATGACAAGAAGACTTCAAACCTCAGCGTCCTAAGGAGTGCCTTGCGATACATCCAGGTACGTGTGGCGTTCCCGTGGGTGTCGTATAGCTCTTCATCTGCTGAAATAAGAGTGCTGTCCTTGCTTTAACCAAGTTACTTACCCGCTTCCTGTAGCGCAAAGGGAAAAGGGGAGAGGAGAACTCTTATCTCCTCCTTTCTGCTCCCATGCAATCTTTTGTAAACTCCAGATTTCCCAGATCCTCTGGGAACACTTGCTTCATGCAGTCTCCTTATCCTAGAAGTTCCTAGTTAACCCCAAGTCATCTGTACCAGCGATGGTGATGCAGTTGAGGTGATTTTCACCTTCCTGAAGAGGTAATTCAGATGATCTTAAAAAGGGGCCGTATAAACTTAAGCTGCTCCTTTTTGGGTTAAGGTGAATTTTAATCTGTATGTTTTGGTGAGGTTTTGTGTTGTAACCGGAACAGACTCACTTTCACCGAGGTCTTGCGTGTTTCAAATTTTTGATGAGATGGAGATGTAAGTCCTTTGCTTGGAGGCAGGGAAAGGCTGGCATTGGGGGTTGCAGTGTGGAGCTCTAGGTGGGTGGGGTACCGAGAATGACTCTAGGAGAAAGTAAAGATAAAATTCAGTTCTGGTGTTTGCAGGTTGAGTGAATTGTTGGTGTTTGCTTATTGTTGTTTATCTCATATTTGACACTGTCAGCAGTTTTGTCAACTTTGTGCATTGATTTGTTCTTACCCAGCATGTTCTACATATTTAATATTTGTAAAAGTGGTTACTGGTAGCACAAAAGAAGTTCTTAGAGATGTCCTCTGTGACTGTGAAATCAATAGCATGTAATGCAATTAAAATTCATCTGGAAAATTGAAGAGTTGCTAAATTTTTAGCACAAATGAAGGCAGCCAGTAGAGTTCAAACACTTTGGCTGGAATAAAGGGTGTTGAGAACCATGGGCTTTTCCACAGCAAAGCATCCTCTTTTTCCCCTCGCTTTCTTCCCGTTTTCCTCAATCTCTCTCAAATACCATTTCATTCCTGTGTTCAGAAGTACTGGGCATTGACTACTTGCATCTGCTTTGTTTTGGAGAGTCAGTAATTACTCATCGCCTTCCATAATTAGCCCAGTTCAGGCCTTCTCATTAGTCTTTACCAGTGACTCCTCTTTGCAGAGCCTTTGGTTGGGGCAAATTCTAATGGTACCTGGCTACTGGAGGACAGCAAACAGAAGGGAAGAGTCTGTGTTGCTTATAACGGTCATTTTTGGAGCTGTGGTTGTATTGCAGCCTGGTGGGCGTTAGAAAAGCTCGGAGCTGTCCATTTGATTTTGGGAAGGCTGGTGTGGGTAGGGATGAGCAGTGGGAGGGATGGAGCCATCTCATGCCCTGCTCTCGCCTTTGGGAGCCAGGCCCGGAGTCAGGGCGTCAGGAAGGGAGCGGATGCTCGGTGAATATGGATGTGGGTGCAGACCTGTCTGTCAGCAGACCCTGCTCTCCGGCAGCGTTTCTATCCTGTGCTTTTGGAAGACAGCTGAAAATTCTCTCCGAGGCTGTTGGTGAGGGTGAGCGATTCTTCTTCTCTGGATCTGTTGTGAGATGCTTTGAGGCTTAGTCGCAGTGCAGCTTTGTGCTGCCTAAAGGTGTGTGTACCAACATCTCTGTAAATTGCTAGGAATTAAATTCTCGTCATGTCCTATGATGAAGTGTGAACTGCTCTTGTGATGGTCTGGAAGGTATTCACAGATTCAGGACCGCATTTTGCTTCCTTTAAGTTTCTGCCGTTTGGGGTCCATTTCAGTGCTGCTGCCTCATTGCTTTTCCCAGCGTGGGTCAGTCGGAATGGCTGGGATCGGGTCTGTGGATGTGACTGCTCGGGTGTGCTGTGCTGGTCTGTGTGCCCACGGTTTGGGGCTGCCGGGAGTCTCGGGGTGGTGTAATGGCAGTGTGTTCAGTCGTTCAGTGCAGGGGAAATGCAGAAGTTGACAATTAACATTGTGGTGTTTGCATCCCGGTGTTGGGGGACCCTCACGCCGTATGTCACCGGCTCTGCACGGCTCTGGGTGACCTGCTGTGCTGCCACCGTCCACCATGGATGTGTGGCCGGTGGGAGGAACCGCTGTGGGGATTCATCTGGTGCCAGCGCCACAGAAACCCCCCAGCGCCCACAGTCCCTCTGGGGAGCGCAGGGAGAGCCCTCGCCTCTCCCTCCGGTTTCAGCACAGAAAAATGGAGCTCTTCTGCCCCAAAGTTTCTCCTCTCCAGGTGTCTCTTCAACTTCCCACTCCCGGGTGGCCTTCAGGGTAAGGGAGCTGGTTTTGTGGGGGGCAGGGGGGACACCGGTGGGTGCAGGAGGTGCGTGCAGGAGGAAGGCCCAGGTGCAGGCCTGGGGCCATGGCTGCGGTGCCAGCTCCCCTGCCTGGCGTCTGCCTCGTCACCTGTGAGGGCCCGAGGGTGGCCGTAGTGCTGGGACAGGGCCAGCCCATGCACTGCTGTGTCCGTCTGTCCACTGGGCTGGCGCTGGCAGAGGGGAGGAGATGGGTCGGTGAGCCAGCCTGTGGCCAGGCCCTCACCCGCCATGGCAGCCAAGGTCACGGCGACCTTGGGCCTGGCTGCTTGCCCTCCTCTCTGTCCAGGAGCTCCGGTGCCAGCGATGCCAGTGTCCCCTCCACGTGTGCAGTGAGCACATGGCGAGCGCCAGCCCCTGTATGACGGGGTGGTTGGCAAGCGGGCCGGCTGCCCAGCATCAGCAGCGTGGCTGGACGGCTGCCCCGCGGGCTGGTGTCACCTCCCGGCTGGCACAGGCCACAATCGTGGTGCCTCAACATCTCCTCCTCTTCCTCCTCGTCCTCCTCCTCGGGTGGGAGCACCATGGCGGCTGCTGGAGTCCCTGCCAGCAGGGAGTGTCCCCAACGTGGAGCGTTTTCCTTGGCAGCGTCTTCGCCGTGTGTCTGTGCCTGAGTCACAGGACGTGGCTGTGCTAAAAGTTTAAGTGCTCTGTTTACTTGCCTGAAAAAAAAAACAGATTATTAGAAATCTGATTTGAATTTTCGGAGTTCAAAATTTAAATTCCTATTTTTTTTGATTTTAGCTTCACTCTGCCTCAGCAAAAATACTGTGTATCGGTGTGGGGATGGGATGAGCTGCCTGCAGGTGACACTCACCTCTCCCCAGGGGTTACTGGTGGGACTGGGGACTGGGCTGGGACACCTCTTACCAGCTCAGGCCCAGCCTCATCTGCAGACAGCAGCAAGAAAAAAATGGAAGAAACATTGCCTTTTTGGCAGCAAATGATGCAGCAGACTCAGCATGTTTCACTGGGCAGGCTGGTTCCCTCTCTCCCCAGCGAAGACAAGAGGGGAATTGTACAAAGGAGATTTAAAAGTAAAACTTCTTAGTAGAGCAAAGTAGTTTTCCACTAAAGGGGAAAAAAACACCAAAACCACAATCCTGACCAAGTCTTGAAGAGGAGTGCAGTGTGCGGGCCCTGAAGCTCTGCTTTGCTGACGATCGGTGCCTGTGAGGAGTATGACGGTGCACTAATTGCTGCAACCTCTCTTTCTGCAAAATCCTTTCTCCCCGTTCCAGCTGGAACTTCTTTGAAACAGTCTGTTTGTTTCCTTGGCTGGATTTAAATATTTGTATCTGCATCAAATCAGATAAGTCAGAAAGTTAAATTCCGAACTTCCCATGGAGCTGTCATTTTAATTTATCCATAAAAGTTGGGCTTGTGCTCTGCAACAGTAAATTAGAATCTCTGCAATTAAGCACACTGTTGCACAAAGGAAATTAGGCTGAACGCAGCTGGAAGTTAATAATCCTTTTAACTGGTGATTCAGTCCTAGGTGGTGTCGGCTGTTGTGCTGCGGCTCTCGGCTGAGGGAGTCGTCCCTGTGGCCACGGAGCGTGGTGGGCTCCGGTCTCGAGCGGCAGAGCCTGTGACAAAGCCCATTTGTTCTGCAGGCCACCTCGCCCTTTGTTCTTCCCTGTCCTCCCTGCAAAACAGGAGTGAAAATGCTGGAGGCCTCCAGAAAGTTTCGAAGATACATGAAGTGAGATGAAAAAAAAAACCACAGGAAAAAAAACCAAAACATGCTGTTTGCTTTTAGAGAGCAGAGCCCCATCGCCTCAGCTGAGGGAGGCCAGGATCAGTCACCAGAGCAGTGTCCCCTGGCAGAGAGCAGGAGGACAAGCTTGTCACCTCCCCGGAGAGCTGTGCTGTTGGAGGGAACCGCACCGGAGAAGGTGCTGCTGGTGGCCAGGGAGCAGAGCTCCACCGGGGTGTCGGGTGGTTCATCACCAGAATGTCAGTGCAGTTGGGTGTTCTGATCTGCTTCTCTTTGAAGGATGCTTCGCCCCCTAGGAATCATCTTAGGGGATGCCCCCACGTTGTAATCATTTTAGCTGGAAACTAATTGGAGCCCTTAAGCACGACTGTTCTCTCTTCTGTGTTCTCAAACCGCGCCTGTTACTGTGCTACTTGAACACCATCCACCAGGGGTTATTTTCTGTTGCATGTTCAGTGTAAGACGACATCCAGGCAATCTGCCCTCCAGGTGACATGGGGACAGTCACAACGAGATGGCTCGAGAGCAGTACAGCCACAGCCTCCAGATTTCCGATCACGCTGCCGGTTTCTCCACTACAACCAGAGTCAAATGCTGAGTAAATAACAATGTGCTTACAAAATATTAGACAAAGCTGAGCTTCCCTGGGCGTGTAAGAGGTAAAGAGTAAAACACTTTGAAGTTTGCAAAGCGGGGTGCTGCTGTGACCCCTACCCACTGTGTGTGCTGCTCAGATGTGTGTTGAGGGGTGTTCTGTGATGGTAGATTCGGGCCTTAATCCTATGGAGGAGTATTTGCTCTCCTTAGAAATGGTCTTCGCTTACAAATTCATAGAAGTCGTTTCCTGGTCCTCCCTGCTGCCTGTAGTGTTACAGGTAGAAAATCACTGTGACGAACTTAGGGCAAATTGCTCGTATTCTGAATCATGTGTTGCCTCAGGAAGGGTAGAATCTCTTTCAGCGCCAGGAGCTGGGGCTGGCATTGTACCCGCTGTCCCGCTGACCTGATGGGCACTGGAGCAAGGCCAGTGACTGACAGTGGCTGGAGACTTGCCTCTTGGGCCATGCCTGTAGCCTTCCCAGGAGGCACCCAGGTAAATTATTGTGGCAAACCAATCTTTTGATTTTTCTGGTTGTATGCACTTAGAGAAATCTATAAATGAGTGGCAAAGCCATTGCAAAGTCACAAGACTACTTGTGTGGCAGGCTGCATGCTGTCACTTGAACTGCAGACAGATGTCCAGAGATGTATTTTACCAAAGTAAAATAGCCTCTGTGTTCATGGTGGGCAGGCGCTGGGCTGCGGCTCCCTCCCGGCCTCCTGCAGTGAGTGTCCACCTGACAGTTTCCGTGGTCTGATGCCTTTCCCAGGAGCTAAAAAAAAATGTTCATGCTGGAAAAAAAAAAATAATCGTGGTGTACTGGACTCAGGGAAATTGACATCTCTTTCAATTTCCAAGTAAATGACTGCATTGTTTGTTTGGAGGGAAGTGTGCCTAATTTCCTCCTCTGATTACAAGCATGGGCTTCCTCAGCCAGTCCTCAGCTGGACTGGCTTCACGTGGCCGTTCTGTGGCCTCAGTCGACCTGCTGCTGGGTCACCACTGCCCAGATCAATGTTATTTTCCTGCTTCAGACTGAAGTTAAAGCAGGGACAGAAGTTCATAGGTCTCAGATTGTTGTCAGATGGAAAGAAAAATAATAGTTCAGCAAGCTCAGACCATGGGTGCAGGTGTGAAGTAGGCATTGAGGAGCAGTGATTATCCTGGGCGTGAGAATGGGCTCTGTCCCTTCGTAAACAAACCCCACAATCCTGCAGCAGAGGACGTGTCAGCACCAGTTGTACTTGGATACAGGACACGGTTCAGTTTTTCACCATTAACATGTTGGTTATTTTGCTTTCCCTTGTGCCTGCTCCCTCCAGTGTCACCACTGCTTTCAGTGTGGCCTCCTCTGCCACCTCTCCCGTCCGTGTGTCCATGTCACATGCTCTCCAGCCACCTCTCCCATCTGTGTGTCTG
Source organism: Tringa tobata (assembly GCA_033628505.1). Classification (NCBI taxonomy): domain Eukaryota; kingdom Metazoa; phylum Chordata; class Aves; order Charadriiformes; family Scolopacidae; genus Tringa; species Tringa tobata. Next base: position 76,253 of record JAHREE010149165.1, on the reverse strand, counting down.
TCACACACTGTCCCGTCACCTGCTAAGCTGAGAGCATGGGATGCTGTATCAGACAGACAATAAATTACAGAGCTGATTCCTGACCTCCAGCCAGGAGCAGAAATCCATCGTGCTCTGACGTACCTGTGCTCATCGGTAATGCCAGTGCTTTATGGGAGATGCTTAAATTGTTTATCCACACCTGGTCTCTTCTGGCTTTTCACTCTGCAACACTCTGTGCACCTACAACTGGTGCAGTTTCCCATTTATGCCAACAGTGAACAGTAGAATTGACTCCCTCGAGGGTAGAATGTATGCAAAGTCCTGTCCAAGGATGCCCAAATAGTGCATGTAAAAACTCCTTTGTGTCGTCCTTTTTAAACTGATCTTGTGAACAGACCAGGTACTGTTTTCACATTTTTTTAAATTTTCCTGTTAATAACCACAGCACTTCTTCTTTTGGTTTGGTTTTATTCATTGGTCGCTTCCTCAGTGCCCAAACACATTAATTCATCCCTGTCTAGTGTAGAGGACCAGAACAAGACTGGTGGATGTTTAAAGTCCCGTGGTAACACTGACATTAGGGTCTCGGTGTCATAGGTACAGGAGGACACCACAGACAGGCTGGGTCCTGGTGGAGGGAGATCCTGTACCACAGAGACCCCGCTCATCCAACACTGGCCTTGTATAAAGAATAGAGCTCGCTTACATCCAGGCACTGCAGTGACTGAGTTATTGATCAAAATGCACAAGCCAAAGTGTGCTGAATCCAATTACGTTCCCCACTTGTAAGAGTGTAGCTGTAAGTGGGATTTCTTTATTCTGTGCCAGCTACGGGGTGAATATACCTGTCTTCTGTAAAACTTGCCTGTGAAGAATTGGGTCCATTCGTGCTTTCGGTGCCCCCTCCATGTGAACAGCACTCACATGCCAAGCGGGGCTTCTGCATGTTGTTTACCTGACCTGATCAATTGATTCCATCTTGGCTAATTAGCCTGAATTTCATCGCCAATAAGAAAGGCTTCCAGCAATAATAAAGGCTGTGGTCCTGCAGCATGATGTCATCTGTAGATTTCAGAAAGAGAGAAATAAGGCCTTTAAAAAATAGTGTTTAGTGAAGTAAAGCAAGTTGGAACCTGCTTAAAAACACAAGCTGGGTAAGAATCAGGATGTTGGGCTGGTCTGGAACTGGAGTGAGTGGGAGCTCTTCATGCACAGCACGAGCAGGGTCTGGTTCCTGCCCTTAATGGGATCATTGAAGAATTGATTTTTGCTTCAGAGGCACAACATGGGGCTGCATCCATACAAGAGATGGGGTGCTCAGCATGAGGCGCCGGGGGATGCTGCGGGAGCTCCTGTCCTTCGGCTCTCAGGGTGCTAGTCAGGGCCAGCCCCCGTCCCGCTGCTTCGTGTGTCCATGCCTTCCAGCAGCCCGGGACTGCGCTTAGCACACGGCGCTGACATTCCTTCCCTTCGGTGACTTGCAGGGTTGTTGAATGGAAGAAACATGGGATTCCCATCTCAAATCAGAGAGTTTAGTGCTTGAGCTGGCACATCCAGCAGAACCGATGCAGCTCCCAGGGAGCTTCCTGAACTCAAGCCCTCTGCCGTCCCTCCCCGGGGGAGGGGGGGCTCCATCCGGAGAGCAGCCGGTGGCTTTTATTGGCAGCGGAGGCCACAAAATGTGTCATGCAATAAACTGCTTAAAAATGCCCAGTATTTGAACGCTGTTGAGTGAGCAGAAGCTGTTTCTTAACCTTTCCCAAAAGGGATGGCAATTTATTTATTTATTTTTTTTTTAAACAGTGTCTCACTTGTGACTCACACGCGGAGCAGGGAAAGGGCAGGCAGAACCCTGCTGATGTCAGAATTCTTTGGTTTGGTGTTTTTGTTCTTCCCCGAGAGCCTGACGGGCCCCGTGGCACAAGTTACAAGGATAGTTTGGATTCCTGTTCTCGGTAGCAGTAGCAAAGGTGCGTGTTGTCACTCTTTAAAATGACAGTGAAGGCGTTACTGACCTATTAAAATTGCAAACAAACAATTGCAAGAAACAATAATCACTGTGTGAGCCGCAGAGCAGCAGAGTTCACCCACGTTACCCAGTGCTTTGCAGTGGCAGATGCCAGTGGCAGACTTGCTACACATTGTCAACTAAAAATTTATAAACGAGGGGGATTTTGAAACTGTCTCACAGCAGCAGGAAGCTGGTATCAGCTTCATCTCCTGTTGTCGTGTCGGTGTTACTCTGATGTGATAGAAATGCTGATAGAACATGCTTTGGCGGACGTGGAAACATGAGTAAGATTTTTACAAGATTCCCTGTCTCTGTTGTTATTTATCAAAAATTAATAGTGGCTCTGATCGTGCCTGTGCCTTGGACTGGCCCTGCCCAGCGTTGTGGTTTCACCCAAACACTTTTCTGTGTAGCTGGGACTTCTCCCTCTTTCTCTTCCCTCTCCCTGGGACAAGACCCATGGGCCGGGGGAAGCCGGGGAACCCGCTTCTGCACAGGCTGGTGACACCTGCATCACATAGACCAGAAAGAAATTGATTTTCTTGTTTTCGAGTTTCTTTTTCTTTTAGCTGTCTCACTCAGCTTTTGTGTCATTATGAGTTAAAATACTATACCAAGTTTATGTTTAGGCCACCCCTTTCACTGTGTAATTCCTACTGTTGTCTTAAATCCCTCTTGGTGACTGACTGTTCGTTCAGGGACAGCCAGTATAGCACCCACAGGAGAAAAAACAGTCTGATGATGAGCAGAGACTGTTGGTGCTGTTGTGCTGAGATACATCTTGATCTGCATAACAAGGCTGCTCGGGTCCTCTTGAGACAACAGTAAGGGAAAATCACATCTCTGAGAATTACAGCTCTGGCTGAAAGAGGAAGGTGGACGGCAGGTGACCTGTGCAAAGGAGGTGTGAGTTGGGTGCCATCTGTTGGGCAGGTACCTGATTATTCACGGTGTTTGTATTTCAGGAGAACAGGAACTAGCTCCCCGAGGGTGACTCTGCAGTTTCCTGCGGCATTAGAAAGAATAACTTTTATTTTGCTCCTCCTCCCAAAGGGCTGAGATCTTTGAGAGGAAAGTATCTCTAAAAGCAGATTGATTTCATTCCACAAATGTTGTGCAGTGATGTTAGTGTTGCGCAGGTTGAGTGGGTTTGCAGAAAGCTGCTCGATCCTTGCTGTATTCTGCTCTTTCAGAGTAGTGTTTGTCGTGATTCAGAGCTCATCGTCCCCAGCAGCTGGCACCTTCCCGTCACTTCATATTTACACATTTCATGGGACTGTACCTGCCCTAAGGCAGTGTCTCAGCCCAGCAGCAGCAGCTGGGGGTCTGAGCACTGGTGCTGTGTGGGCATGGTGGGCACCACAGCTCTCTGCCAGCTAGTGCCTGCAGCCCACGAGCAAAGATTGTCACTCAGGTGCACGGAGTCAGTTTGTATTTAACCACAGGGTTTTACATCCTCCCACGGCTGCCCTGGCCGTAACAACAAGGGAGGGAGGTGGAGAGAAATCCTCTGGTGACCCAGATCTTCTCCGTGGGCCGTAGGTGGAGCCGTCGGGATGTGAGTAACCAGCAGTGACCTCCTTACAGGGATGGAGAAACAGGGCAGAGAGGTGGTGGCATCCTTCTGCAAGTCACCGGGACCTCCAAGACCCGCTGCCATGGCGCGTGTGCTGGGGGGGAGGTCCTCTTCTGCTGGGGAGGGTGGTTCTGTTGGAGCTCATGGTTGTTGGGACCACCATCATCTCCCCCTTGGCTGAGCCAGATTTGTAGGAGTATGAACAAAGGGGGCACTGGACCCAGGACTCCTCCAAAACTTGGCATTGTCTCCCACAGTGGCTGTTGTGAGAGGCCTCCAAGAAAAGCGCAAGAATGCTGCAGCGAGTCGATGTGCCGATAACGTGTCTCCACAGTAATCCCCTCTTCATCTCTCACAGCGAGAGCTCCGGCTGCAGCTCAGAGGAGAAACCGCTCGTGTCCCTCCGGAGCTGCTCTCTGTGCGTCACCTCGTGGGCTCGGGACGGGCTCGCCAGGGTCCCACACCCAGCACTCGTGTCGTTAACAATAATTGCTCATTGAAATGCAGCACGCTTTATTTTTGCTTGCAGAAAATTGTTGCAGTTGTACCAGAGATACAGTTCCAAATTTTCCAAATAACAAACACCACAGTATTTTGGGGTTATTTTGGACATCCACAACCCATTGGCATCATTGAAAATGCCTCACTTCCTGAATGACAGAGATTATTAAAAAAATAAAATGGAAAACAGACAACTAAACTTAACACTTAGTCATTGCAGATAATACTTTTTTTTTTAAAAAACATTGGATTTCCTTTAACCTTACAACAAATCTGCTAAACTGGCAGAAGGCAGCAGGGGTTTGGTGATGGGCCCTGGGCACGTCTGTGCCTTTCCCTGGTTGGTTTGTGCTGTGTGTTCCAGTCATTTGCTGCTTTTTTCTTTGTTTGGTTTTCTTTTTCTGAATTTATTCTTTGTCCTCCTGATTTGGATTCTCCCTCCCCTCTACCCTAGAACTGTCTGTACTTGTCCAGAGCGTGGTGCTCCGGGAGGCCGGGTGCTTTTGGAGTGCAAGGCCAGTGCAGATGGCCCTGGTTCAGCTGTGCTTTTCTTCCAGAGATTACAGCCCAATGTCATCTTTTTTTTTTATTTTTTTTTTAAATCAGGAGTCTTAAGTGCTACCAGTGTGCAAGTAATAAATGCAAATAACAATGTGTGTTCTCATTTCCCCATGATTTCTCTGCTACAGGCAGATTTCCTGTGCTGTGAAGTATTTCTGTGTGGGTCCTCCTCTCTTCCCTCGCAGCGGGAGCTGGGTAAGGAGGCTGCTGGTGAGACACCCATCGGGTCCCTGAGACCTGTGGGCAGACCCTGTGCTGCAGGACTCCTCCTCTGCCTTGTAGGATGTGTGGGGTGGCCGCTGTGCCTCGTTTGGGTTGACCTGCTGCAGGCTGCTGGTGATGAGACCCAGGAGTGGCGTGGGATGGTCTCTTTTTCACTTCACAAGTTTTATTTTGGTGTTGGTGCTTGTATGAGGTGGGAGCTTTGGGAGTTTACAAGGCTAAAATTGCTGTGCAAAGAGTGGCGGTCTGAAGTCCTAGTTCTGCTCCTCTCTCGAGACACGCTGCCATGCCTCTGGATGCTCTGAGGAGGGTGGCTGCAGGACCCTGCCCACGTGTCCCCCCGCACTCAGTGCTCCCCGCAAACACCTCGCAGCTCTGGGTCCAGCCCCTCGAGATCTTACTGTACCTGGGGAAAGCGAGACCGTGACCCTGTACTGAGCCAGGGCTCGGGAGACCCCGTGGGGACACTGGTGGTACTTTTGTCCAGGTGTAGCAGTGCTGTCAGCTGCTGCAGGGGTACTGTTGTGCCACGACCTGTATTTCCCCGTCGGTGGTACCAGGCGGGCGCATCCGGCACCACTGCAGGATTTCATCTCCAAGAGCTGGCTGAATGAAGCAGTTACCATGGAAACCATGGCTTTGGTTCCCCTGGCAACCAGCCGGGTTTCATACAAGCAGAAGGAGAGGTACCACTGTCACCTCTGCTGGTGGCCGGATCCTGCCCGGCGCTGCTTTCTGCCGAGCGAGGGGCCTGGCTGGTGGCATCGGCAGGAGCTTGGGTCCAGCAGGTCCCGGGTGCAGGAGCGGGTCCTTTGCAGCCATGCTGTAGTGGGTGCCATCACCTTTGCTAGTGCCAGCAGCTGCTGCTGGTGCCCACACTTGCTGAGGACACCAGTCTGATACCTTGGGGGGACCTGGCTCTTGTGGTTCCTGCTTTCCTGGCCTCTCCTTCATTGCAGCAGGTTGGGTTGGGTTGAGGCAAGTGGTTTCTCTAGATTCTGGGCTTTAAACAAACTGCTCGTCGCACCTGAAGAACTTAATAGAAAATTCAGCAAGGTTAGAAGTAGGAGCGTCCAAATTGATGTGACTAATGCAAAACTCCACAGTGCTGCAGGAGAGCAGGGCTCCTGTGCCACCGGAGTCCTGGGCCTTGGGCTGTTTGGGGGCTGCAGGTTCCTTGGCACCCTTCTGTCTCTGATGGGTCTGGTTCCAGCATTTGTGGGGATGGGCTAGTGGAGCAGTGATGCTATAGACACACTGCAGCACGGCAGTCCCTGTAAGGATAAGATAATTTTCTTAGGATTTAGCTTTTTTCCCCATTATATGTAGGAATCAAAACTCCATACGGCAGTGGAAAGCCAGGGTGGGAATGGGGCAGAGGTCCCGCTGGTGGGATTGGTGCTCAGGGACCTCCCTGGCCCGGCAGCTCCTGGTTTGCTGCAGCAGCTGCCGTCCCAGGAGCAAAGAGTTAAAGAATCTGGTTCAAAATTGCAAATCACTTTCATGATTGCTCATTGATGAGGAATTTTTAATCAGTGAACACTGTGTAATAGAACACAACAGCTGAAATACGCTTTTGGAAAAGCTCGTAATTGAAAGTGTGTTTTGAAATTGTTAATACAATGTTTGTAAGGGGAGCTTTTGAATAAGACCTTTTAAACCTCACTAATGCCAACAACAGGACCAGCATTATCCTTGAGGCAAGCGCAGAGAAAGCATTGGGGGCATTATTTTCAACCTTGACATAAGAAGAAGCAATTTAATTACAGCCGGCTATAAAATGGAAAATTCCTCACACTGACAAATGACTGTTGCTGTGCAGCGACAACAATAGTTTGTGTCTGTTTGTTTACCCAATAACGGCAAGTGGGATGCACACAAGGACCAAAGAAACAGCGAGAAGAACAGGCGCAAAGGAGCGGAAGGTTAGAGCTGGCATTGCGTCGGGTGTTTGCTGCCCCTGTGCTGTGCTGGACCGGCTTTAACAATCCACCTGGGTACAGGCTGCTGTGAAGCTGACGGCTACCTGTAAAGGAGGAAAATCACATACTCGCGGGGAGCAAAAGCAAACCCACTTAGAGATTTTAATGTGGTCACTGCTGTTTAAATAGCAGATGAAGGGACTCTTCACCGCTGCCCTTGCTCCCTCTCACTGATCCCACCTGCGCTGGAGCCGCGTCCCCAGCCCCTGCCCCTCTGCAGGCATTCCCCAGCGAAAGACTCACTCACAGCTGCAGAATCAGACGTGTTTTCCCCGTGACCACTCTTGTACTTTATATTACACACATGCTGCAGTGTGTGGCCGTGTGGTTAAAGCACCTTTTAAATACAACTTCGGTGTTGAGAATTGTTCTTGCAGGGATACCAGTCCTTGCAGCAAATGATCGCTGTGCACTTGATTTGGCCTCGGCTCCCCATTTCACATGGATTAGGAGTTATACTGTGAGAACTGTAAAAGTTTGGAGTGAAATGATCAGCTTGTTTTCACCAGAGCCAGCAGCTGATTTGCAAAACCTCCCAGCTGCCAAAAGCCATGGGTGGATTCAGCTGAAAATGAGGGGAAATCCATGATTTCTTCCTGGGGTAGCTCAGCTCCCCCCACATCAGGGTCAGGACTCACTGGCTCTTTGAGGTGATGCTCTTGTGGAATTTTTGCAAGTGCATAGAAGTGAAAAATAGATTGGTTGTGATTCTCACCGTAGTTTCCTTACACTGCGGAGTAAAAGTTGCCTGGGCAACCCGGGCTTCCAATTCCTTAGCGTTAAAAAAAGAAATCCTGCAGTCATCGCTGCACAGGCGGAAGGAGGAGAGTCTGTGCTGAGGTTGTTGCTTGGAAAAGAGCAGTCTCGGGGCGGGGGGAAATCACGCTGCCGCCTTCGGTACCCGTGGGCTGTGCTCAGATCATGTCTCGCCGGCTTTGGCTGTGAGCGTGGAGCAGAGAACCAGGAGGAAAGGGGGGGGCGCAGGGTCTGCCCCCCGGCTCCCTGGGGTCAGTGTAGGCTTTGCAGTAGATCCCTGTCCTCGGCAGGGACTGAGCCCATGGCAGCAGGAGCCTGGGAACTCGGGAAGCACATCACTGCCCATCAGGAGGAAACTCAACTGCTTTTGGGTTTCTTTTTTCTGTAATTGTTCCATATTCAGATAATTCAAAGTCAGGTAAACTTTGAGATCACACAGATTTTCATTCTCTCGTAGCACCTCCCAGCCCGAAGTTGCAGCAGATACAGAAGGCAGGAGGGCAGAGGGTTTTAACAACATCATTTGAAGTCTGGCTGCAAAGTCAGTGCTGGAATAGGCAAAGCATGAGCCTCGTGGAGAGGTGTTGTCTCCCTTTACGCATCTGGAACGATTGTGCCCTGCTAATGCATGTTGTTTGGCATTTTAAAAATACTTCCTTTTCTGTTATTATCAGGACAAAAGCACCTTTTTTTTTTATTCCATTTTGCTTTCTCTAAGAAGACAGGAGCTACCCTCGTCATTGTGTTGCCTTAGGCTGAATTAAAGGCCTGGGTGAACAGGATTTAAAGTTATTCCTGGCTAACTTTTGAGATAAAAGAGCAGCAGAACCATTGAAATGCATGAGGTCAGGTTCTGATTGCAGTTGTCCTGGAGAACCTGAGAGGGAAATAAAGAGCCCGTATTCAGGAGATCATGAGTCTGATCCTCAGCTGCTCTGCTGAGTGTGAGATTTACTTTTAAATTCAGTGTCTGCCCGCAGTGGGTGGGGAAGAGCGTCCGTACAGGCTCAGTGCAGGTCTGTGGAGCTGGTGTTTTTAGAAGTGGGTATGTGATTTAGGTTCCCAATGGTGAAACTTAACTTTAGAAAATAGGCTATACATGGTTTCGCAGATTTCACTTATTTTGTCTCTTTTGTGCTTATAGTACGTGCTGACCCAGGCTGGGGGGACAGGTTCTCTGTCCTGGTACTATTCTGTGCTGCGCTACTGGCTTAAAATCTCATAAACCAGTACCTTCTGTGAAAATCAGCTATCATTTCTCTGCTGCTCTGCTCAGTAATTGATCCCCATCAGATCTATGTGGTTTATATTTCCCATTAATAGCGCTGGGTAGTGTTTGGCACTTTTATGTGCTGTGCTGACTGATGCAGCATCTCCTCCATCCCCCTCTGATGAATGTATCAGAACTCCAGCGCTGGGTGGGCTTTGGCAGAAGAGCAGGACATACACTGTTCCTTCACATTTGACCTCAGGATTTCCCCCTGATGCGGGTGTTGCTGCTCTGAGCCACCTCTGCTAGGTTAGGAGCTCTGGTGTGCTATGTGTTGCTCCAAAACTAATTAGTACTTGGGCTTTTTCTTTTCTTCTGACTATGTAAAAGTTCCCTCTCCAGGATTTATGTGCTGGATCTGGAAATGCACCGTGGTTTTGTGTAGACCTACTTGGGCTTGTGTGCCTGTAGCTTGTCTTTCTTCCCCAATGACTGTCGGTTGGTTTAGTGAAAGATCCTATCTCTTCCCACGCACTTTGTCTTTGAGATACTTCAATATGTCTGTGGCTTTATCTTCCCGCGTAAGAGCAGAGTTTTCTGCACAGGGTTTCTGTCTGTGTGAGGCTGGGGGGGATTTTCCACCTTTCTCAAACCGTGGACCAGCAGGCAATTGCTGTGCAGGAGCACTGTCTGTAGCTGCTTCCTTTCCCCAGGGATGTTTGGGAATAGATGGATGTAGTGAAAACACCATAGGAGAGTTCTAGGCTTTGAACTTACCCCTGGAGATGGAGGGACTCACAGCTGACGTGGTTAAGCATTTCAGTTTGGAGGCTCATCAGTTTTCCTTCAGAAGTCAGTAGCCAAAGTAACTCTTCAGTTTTTCGTGGCCGGCTCTTGTCCTTTCCCTTTCTGCTTGAATTTGAAAGGTGTAACTGTTTCTGAACATGTTTTACCCCAGCATAACTTGTAATAAAAAACCAGAACTATGGACACGGGAGTGGCCAGGTTAGTGTAGGTTATATTTGTCTTTGTCCTCACATTCCTTTTTCTTCCCTCTATCTTTAGACTTTAAAGAGGAAGGAAAAAGAATACGAACATGAGATGGAGCGGCTGGCGAGAGAGAAGATTGCTACTCAGCAGCGACTGGCAGAGCTGAAGAACGAGTTGAGCCAGTGGATGGACATCTTGGAGATTGACAGAATCATTCGACAGACAGTTCAGCCAGAAGATGACCAGGCATCTACCTCCACAGCATCAGGTACCCATCATTTTTCTCTCATAATCGTAATGCTGCATTTCACTGACACGGTTACATAGAGGTGGCGGGGATCTTCAGTTAGCACCATCACAGTTTCTCTACATTTAGTAAAAAGTAAAAAGGTTTCAAGTGGTTTGTAATCATTGATGTTGCCTAATAACACACTGCCACTTGCGTAAAGTAAACTGAAAATCATGCATCAACCTGAGGTAGCCACGGAGTGCGGGTTTGCACATTCAGTGGGCTGGTACCTCACATGGAGCTCCCTGATTTCAAAACTTAGTGTTCCTCTGGTACAACTGCATCCCTGCGCCTTAGAACCGTGTGGTGCCTGGGCATCCTGCTGGGTTTGTGTGGATGTGGGAGGGTGTTCAGCCACGTAGAGAAGAAGGAATTGGTACAGGAAGGATCCACCAGAGCATTTGAACAATTTAATGAGCCTTCACGTTGTGTGAAAAGGATTCCCAGTGAAGATGAAATGATACTAATGAGTACCTGGTGTGCTGTTCCCAGTAAGAAGTTTCTGTGGGACAGGAGAGTGCAAACTTCTCTCCCTACTGGTGATGTGCAGCAGGAGTAGGCAGTCCGTGGATGTACAGTGCTTTGCTCTGCAGAGCAGCCCGTGGCAGCCCGAATCGTGACAGCGTTTGCTCTTGGCACTCCAGGCAGATGATACAGCGGGGTCCAGGAAGGGAAAACCTGAGTTTTCTGGTTCGTTCAGGCTTGTATCAGGCTCATCACCTTTGAATGTACTCGCAGACACCGAGTGTAGGCTGATGGAAGCTGAGAGCAGGAGTGCTTTGTCAATAGGAGCGTCAGCCACTCACCTCTCCAGTGGCCTCTGCTGAAAGGGATCGCTTCAAGCTACTACTGACCTCAGAGCTTGCAAAAGGGAAGGGTCTGCTCTGGTTTTCCTGCTGCTTCTGTATCTTCAGAGATTTTTAATCTCTACTGCACGGCTGCCTTTAGAGCCAGCAGTGCAAGGTGCCCTGCTCGTCTTCTTGATCTCCACAGGGTCAGCACGTTCCTGTGCTGTTTCCTTAGTTCCTGGGCTGGACGAGAGTCCATTTTCCAGAACCAGACGAGAAACCTGCTGCCGTGTTTCTCCCTGGCTGTTTCCTTCCTGCTCTGGGAGCAGACGGGGTGGTACCGATCGGTGGAACAACTGGACAGGAAAGGAAATCCCGTTCCTCTTTCCAGGAGTCCTCTTCAGCCTGTTGGGAGTTCAGCCCGGCTGTGCTCCGTCTGCCTCTGCTGGCTTTGCTTCCCTTCCCTGCCTAGCCAGATCTCTCCTCCTTTTGAGCTGGGGCTTCGAGCTCGTCTCGCCTGCTTGGCACTGGGTCCTTGGCCCCACAAGCCGGAAAGAGAGGGGTTTGCTGCATCGGGGCTCGGTGGAGCCTGCCCTGCCCAGCCCAGCCAAGCCAAGCCGTGCCATGCCAAGCCGAGCCGTGCCGAGCTGCCTGCCCGTAGCTCAGTGACTCCTCCTGCTGTTGTCTCTTCCGCCCGTGCTGCCTGTTAGGGAGGCCGGTCAGTCCCGTCCGTGCTCTGCTTTCTTTTTTTATGGGAGTTTCTTCCTTTCATTTTTTCCAGAGGGTGAAGACAACATGGATGAAGACATGGAAGATGACAGGCCAGTGAACTCATTACCAAAACTAACGCAGCGACAGCACCCAGAGCTCCTGAAAGCCGTCCCTTCCAACGCTGCTTCCCACCACCCGGCGGTTCTGCCCCAGCACCTCTCCATCCAGCAGAAACCAGCCCCTGCCCAGCCTCCCATCCAGACACAAGCACTGGTCCAGCCGCCCGCCATCGTCCCCGCACAGACTCACATCGTGGCGGCTTCCACAGTGCAATCGACTGTTATTGCCCACACCGCCACAACCCACGCTTCGGTCATTCAGACTGTCAACCACGTCATTCAGGGTCCACAGACCAAGCACATCGCTCACATTGCACCTTCCACCTCCAGCCCCGTGCAACTGACCACTGCTGCTCAGCCCATCGGCCACATCACTGTGCACCCCGCCACCATCAACCACATGGCCCACCTGGGCCAGCAGCTGCCCATCTACCCTCAGCCCGTGGCCGTCAGCCAGCCCGTGGTGAGCCACATCGCCCACACCATCTCGCACCAGCAAGTGAATGGAACCACAAACCTTGGCCAGCAGGCGGTGATGGCCAAGCCCGCTGTAGGAACCCAAGTTGTCCATCACCCGCAGTTAGTGGGGCAGACGGTCCTAAACCCGGTGACTATGGTGACCATGCCCTCCTTCCCAGTGAGCACGCTGAAGCTGGCCTAGAGGGGATGGCCCGAGGGCGAGGTCGGGAACCTTTCCTAAACTCCATACATTCCAACCAGGTCCGGCTCGGCGGGAGGGAGGTGCGGGAAAGGCCGAGCGGTGGGACGTGGGGCCGGGCTGTCCTCAGCCACCCGGTCGCCCGCCCCCCGCCGGCAGCCAGAGACGGGGCCTCTCCGCACTTGAATTTTGCTAATCCGAGAAAAAAAAAAAAACAAACTTCAAAGACAGTTGTTCATGGTGATTTTTTTTCCTTTTATGTGTAATCAGTGAAATATGGATATGATGTTCTTAAGACTTTTAATTTTCCCCTTTTATGTGTTGCTTCTTTGTAGAATAAAAATTGCTGATCTCTTTATTGAGACACTGCGTAGAATGGGAAAAAAAATCATAGAAGTCTATATTTATATATATGTGTGTATGTGTGTGTATATATATGTATATACATATATATATAAATATAACATTTGAAGAAGGCCTTTTGTAAGGTTGATTATTTTGCAGGATTATTAGACAAAATTCATTTTTGGAGGAAGAAGACAGAGTGTCCTCTCTAAACAAGAAACTTTCAGATAGATGGTTTGGTGGACCAGGGTACAAGAAAAAAAAAAGAAGTTAAACCATGTTAAAGGTATTTCCCATCAATATATTACATTTCAAAAAACCATCTAAAATCACTGTGACTTGTTATGGCATTTTAAGGAAATTCTCTGTCCTGTCTAATAAAAGGAAAAAGAATACACAACCAGACTTCATTTGTTGCAGTTTTATAAATGACTTGATTTTTATAGCTATGTCAAAACCAATAATGTTTGTTGTTATTTTAATGGTGGACAATGTTCTGTATGGATGGTTTTTTGGGGGGTTTTGTTTTGGCTTGTTTTTGCTGATGCAATAACTGATTCTGCAGATCTCTGTGCATGGCAGTGCCCTCTCGGGGTCCCTCCTGCCTGTCCCCAGCCCCCTGGTTTCTCGGTTCTGTTCTGCAGGGGGAGGTGTTTTGTGCTGGCAACTTGCGGCGTGTTTGTCCGGGCAGATGGAGCGGGGCTGGGGACAAGGCGACCAACAGAAATTCAGGAGATTTGCTGCATGAGTTGCTTTTCTGTGTTAGTTTGTTCCTGAGTGCAGGAGTCAGTGGATGGCAGACGGGAGGGATGTGCATGCGGTATCTTCCAAAGTGCAGTTTTGACGTTTTTTTTTTTTTTTTTTTTCCTTTGGGGGAGAAAAACTGTCTAGTCTTGTGTAGGGTGAGGGTGTGCTCCAGGAGATCAGTGTGTAACTGGTGTCTTACAGGCGACAGTGAGATGTGCACCAAAGAACAAGCCCTCGTCCCTCCCTGGCATCCTCAGCAGTGGCTTGGGCAGGTCTCCCTGAAGGCAGCACAAACTCCCACGGGGTCAGAGAGGAGGGACATGGTTTGGCTCTGTGGGTACTCACCCCCCTGGCTGGGAGGCTGCTTAGGACATATTTCGTTGCTGACTGAATGTCCTGGTCCTTGCACTGTTTCGTGTGTAGTGCAGCTATTAACGATCTCTTTCCCGTCTTCCTCTCTTCTTAAAAACCAAGACTCCTCAGTCCTTAGTGCAGGCGAAGGTCCCGCTGTAGCCAGCGGAGGTTTCCCTGGGGGCAGGATGGGAGGACGGTCCCTGCGGGCATCCCATGGGTTGGGGTGGCCCCCGCTCGGAGGAGGAGGTGAGGTGGGAGTGAGCACTCACACCGTCGCTGGGCTGGTGACATCTGGCGTCAGGTCGAGATCTTCCGCAGGAGAACAGTCTGCCCCAAATGCCTGTGGGCTCAGCGGGACGTTTGCCCGGCTGTGGGCGGCTCTGGGCGGTGGCAGAGGTTTGGTTAGGAAAAGTGGCCAGTGCCACACCAGCCGTGCTGCGGTTGAGACTGTGCTGGAGGCGGCAGCAACCACTGCCGAGAGAGACCGAGCGTGATTGTGCCTTCTGAGCAGACGTGGCTGAGAATCGCATCCAATCTTTATAATTGGATGAATTGCTCCATATTTAACATTTCTTTCTTTTTTCTTTTTTTTTCCTTACATCTTGAGTGCAGGGAGCTCTTGCCCGTGTTGCTCTCACTGTTTCTGCAGCAGAATGGACAGATCTTTAAGGACTCCTTGTCCTTAAACCACATTTATGCAGAGGGTTTGTTCTCATTTCTCCTGCCCTGTTACTGCTGGGGGTCTAGCAGAGTCTCTAGGGCTCCGTCATCTCCTTGTACCTGTGGGGCTCCCCCAGGAACGCTGTGTTTTGTGTCCCAGTGTTCTGCAGAACAGCATTAGGTATTGGGACAGTTGCTCCTCGTCAGAAACTCTTGAAAACTGAGTATTAGCAACAGGGTCATCTCCCTTCTCTGGAGGAACCGCGTGGCTTTGCCTTCTCTAGCTGCGTTAGGAGGGGGAGGAAGCTTCTTTCTGCCTTCCTTTACTGTTCCAACTCATAAAGTCACAAAATCGAGGTGGGAAGCCTCATTTCTAGTGACGAGTAGCTGAGCTCAGTGAAGGAGCGATGGAGACCGGTACCCGCAGAGCCCCAGGCGTCCGGCTGCCGGCCTTCCCCACAGCGGGAGTTCCCGATTTCCTGAGCTTTTTGCTGGAATGTTTGATGGCCTTTCCTGCCAGGAGGGGCGATGCTGCTGACCTCATCTTTCACTCCCCTCTGGTTTAAGGCCAATAATGTCATTGCCCCGCTCACATCTCCTGTCTTTGCCGGGTTTTCTCTCCCCGCTGCGATGCCCGTACGTCCGACCCCTTTGCTGCTGTCACCCCCCACCCGAGGAACAGCTTGTCCCGCTCGGCCGGTCCGGACCTCTTGGGTCCCCCCCGTTCTGTTCTCTTCTGCCTGTTCCGAGGCTGCCAGAAACGTTTCTTTGGGTTTTTCTGTTTGTTTTTTTAAAGTCGGCAAACTTCTTTCTGTTCTGTGGGGAAAAGAGCAAACCGCAGCCCTTCTTTCCCCACGTCCCTCCTGCTCAGAAACTTCGGATTTACGCTAATGCTCTTAGAAATTATGTTCAGTACTGTATAACAAGGGGCACTTTAGAAATGTCTCTCCTCCTTTGATATATGTGTTTTCCCTATGGAGAAAGCTATATATAAATATATATATGTACACTTTGGGATTCAGAAGATCTAATTTGTCCCAAAAAAAAAATAATCAATAAATATGAAGTTTACAAGAAATCTCTTCTGTTGTTGAATAATATTAGTTCCTGGTAACCATACCACAGAAAAAAACAGCAAATGGGTTCTCTCCGTAGCAGTGGTGAGAAGACCTTTCTGTCCCACCAAGCCCGGCTCGCGGCCCGTAGGTGGGTGGAGATGCTCCCACCGAGGGCAGGCTCTGGGTCCCTCACCCATGGTGCTTCCTGATCCCCCAGCTCATGCTCCTCACGGTTCATGTAATGCAACCCACAGCAAAAACATGCTGAAAAGCTTGTTTTGTGCTTAAAACTTCAGCCAGGGCAGGCGTGTGTGTTGGAAGTGGCCACCGGCCGGTCTGTGGGAGCAAAACCCCTTGGGCGGCTGCAGGGACGCCCGAAAACGCTCTCGTTTCAGAGCTCACCCGGGGCTGCGCTGGCCCCACAGACGAGGGGTTTGCTCCTGGGGGCCCAGCCTGCCCCAGGGAGCCCCCACGGCTGCCCCGAGCCGGGCCGGCTGCCGGGAGGACTGGGCTGGTGGCCGGGCACCGCCGCTGCCTTGTTGGGGCCACTTCCTTCTCACCTGCCAGGCGCGGGCAGAGAGGAACAAGCCCAAACTGCTACTTACAAATTACCCCAAAAAGAGTTGTTAGAGCTGACATTTCAGAGAGGGGGATGTATTCCTGACCTCACCAGTGGAGATTAGCCAAACCCTGTAGTTTAGGAAGGGAAATGACCCAATTTCCCACGTTCTCCGCAGCGGGGTCCGCGAGGCAGCGGGTCGGGTTGGGCCGGGTGCCCCCGAGCCCGTGTGTGTCGGTGTGTGTCGGTGTGTGTCAGTGGTGCCTCCGTGTCCTTCCCTCTCCCGAAACACAGCGTGTACCGGGCTCTGGTGGCTGCCTCTTGCTGGCCCTGGCCGGAGCCACCACTGTCTTTGCTCATCCCCTGATGGCTCAGGATTTCTAAAACCGAACAAAGCAGGCAGGGAGGTCAAGGGAAGAGTTTAAAAAAAGGCAGGCAAATTACCAAAAGTAATTATCACCATTTTTTGCATGGCATCAGATGGACAAGTGTTAGAAATTTTTGAATTCCCAGTCCCTGGGCTGGGTTACACTCCTGCCCCAGTGCAGGGTGAGGGATGGCCCTGGCTGGAGACCCCTCGGGGTTATGGGGGTATCCGCAGGCTCAGTGCTGGGGGCTGCTGGGGACGTGGTGGCTCGTGCCCAGACCCGGTGACAGCCAGGTTCTGGCAGCAGCTTTCCCGGGGGATCTGGCAGCTCCAGCAGCCGAGGCCATGTCCTCAGGTCTTGGCTCAGACCTTTCTCAGGCCAAACCCCGCTGATCTCAGGAAAGACTGAGGAGAGACTTGAGGATGCTGCCGGTGGCTGCTGCGGAGCACGGGTCCTGTGGTGCCTCATGTGTCCCCCCCCAGCTCCCAGAGCTGAAAAGGTCGACAAACTGCTTCATTCTGTAACACAAACCGGTTTTTTTTGGATCTGAGACCATTGCCATCAGCCCACCTTTCAAATGAGGCCACTTTTCTGCTGGGGTTTGGTTTGCAAAGTGAGAGGGGACGGTGGCGCAGCGTGTTCCAGCCCCGGCACCAAACAGTTGAGGGGGGTTGAGAGCTGGGTTTTGACCAAAAACCTTTCCTGTGCATTTTTCTTGTGTTTTGGTGAGAAGGAATCGTGTGCTTTTGGCCGTGGACTGTGCGCAGGAGCAGTGCCATGAGGGGGGCTGAGCAGGGG